>BSBK01008574.1:920000-945102 GCA_027943335.1 Chamaecyparis obtusa
CATCCATATCTAGTGATCAGGTTGGTCAATACCTAATGTCTCGACAACACTCCAGATCGTTAGGTGGAACATCCGCTAGTAGGACCCCAAATGACATGTACACTACAACAGGCATCCCTTCACTTTCTAGCTTGGAGGGACTTACAAGAGAGATGACATGTGTGACATTGACTAGCTTGGCTGAGGATCTATTGGATGCATATGCATTTATAGCAATAGAGCATGATATCCCCATATCAAAGGTTAGATCTCATGTGGGTACTGTCAGATACACTCAGCCACATCCTTCTCACCTAGACTGTGGCCATAGTGGCAATGCTCGTGAGGATCCACCTAATGACCACTCTATTTCTGCACAAGGAGAGGCATGGCATACAAACCCTTCAGTTAGTGCAGGGCATCAGTTCTCTAATGTTGGCCTTGACGATGTTGAGTTTAGCATGACCACTACAAGTTATCTAGATTTGTTGACACATGATGATACGACTTCCATGCCATCTCATCTAGTTAGTCCATTGCATTCATCATTAGAGAGGCGTGTGCAGTCTACTCATGTTGCAGATGCAAATTTGAGCTTGGATCAGACACAACAAAATATTGATACCTTGGTTGATAAGATTGAGGCCAGGGAATCTAAGTTCTATCAGTTTCCACCACCTACATAGGTATAAATCAGATTATATACATGTATTTTTAATGTTACAATTAAACTTAAATTTATTTTCAAAATTTCAATCAATTGAAATTTACATGCACATGCACGTATATATATGATATATATTTTTTGTCTACCAGGATATGCCTCTTGTTACTCCTTTGGGTACTGATCATGTACGTCGTCAGGACTCACTCGATGATGACTTCAGTAGTGGACAGGTGAGTTTTTAATTTATTATCTATGTTCCACACACTCTATAACATATTTTCTTGTACAATGTTTATATATTTTAATTTATATATCTCTTTCTTTGTAGGGATCTACACATCCTTCAAAGCATGATAGTCACTCTGGGTGTGACCTCTTAGTGAGGAGTCGACATGATGAGTCATAGGCACATTCATATTTGATTAGAGACATATTTCATATATATATATATATATATATATATATATATATATATATATATATATATATATATATATATATATATATATATATATTCACATGTTTTTGATGAACTATATTTCATTTCTAGACTCTACATGACCGATTGATGTGTTTGATGTTATATTTCATTTCTAGATGGGCTTTTGATAGAATGTTTGACACATGATTGATTCATATGTTTCATATTTATAGTACTTGATCTACACACATGATTGATGTTTCATGCATGTTATATATATACTTTCACTCTAGATGTACGTGTGCATGTGTGATGAACTTGTAAGTTTTCAATACTTTCAATAGATTACATACACATACATACATGTTTAATTTAAATTTGATGAACTTGATTTCAATAGATTACATACATGAATGATGTTTGAATTAAATAGATTACATACATGAATGATGTTTGATTGTACACATGTTTGTTTAATGAAAGTTATGAATGATGCAAATTTGACACATGTGAGAGCTATATAATTGAGGTCCCTAGATGTTTCATTGAATCTTACTTATATATTTAAATGTACATTTGATAATAGTTGTGCACGTACTTTTAATTTAATGTTGTTGTACTTCAAGTAGATTTTATATTTAAAACATGCACGTCCTAATGTAGCATATGCAAATTCAATACATACACACATTCATATTTCAAAGTTAGAGTACTTCATATTCAAGTAGATAATTAATATATCATATCCACTTGTAAGACATAAATTTGAGATCTATATATATTCTTAATTTTTAATTTAATTCAAGCTCCATTCACTATGGGCACCTGTAGGAAAGAATGGAGCTAATAAAACCTCTGGTCTCGCCCATGAAAAATTTAGTTCAAATCATATTTCATGCGTGATTTAGTCCACATCAAGTGGTTCATATCTCTCTCGAATAACATTTAATATTCTCTCATGGTTGTCAGTATCAAGTTTCCACTTACGAATGCCACATCCCATCATAGGAACAAGAGATAGGATAGTGGCAATTACAAGATGACTATACTGATAAACCTTATTGTTAGGTTGATAATCAATAAAATGAATCCCATGTTTAAGTATTTTGGTTTGCTTCAAATATGTTCCTTGCACGACAACTAAACCTGCACAATGTGTTCCTCAATGTTAAATATATAGATACATGATAAATACTAACCATATAAACAAACTTAAATACAGTACTAGAATGTGTGGGAAACATAATTCCATCACTTGTTTCATTCTGTGTTAGCTTCATCCTCTCCTTGCAGCAATGTAATAAATAGTAACTAACACCTTCCACATTTCTAGGCTCTGCTACTACTGCAAAAATATGTCCTGCATTTAAAGTGAACTTTTAATTTTAGGAACTTGTAAATATAAATTAAAAAAAATTTATTTAAATGAATTGAGTTTATGAATCCTTTTTAAAAACATGTACATAAACACACACGTACCAATTTTGATCAAACTTGAAATATGGTCATAATCTGTAGAAATCAATGGAATGTTGTAAAAGCTTTCTGTGTGTGTGAAAATTGTACCTGATCTGTAGACACAACACTTCAGTAAAACATTAGAGGTTAGCAAAAATCATGCAAAATTGAAATCTAATCTAACCAAGTGATATACTGCCTTCTAGTAGGTGCGAGATTAATGTTCTCAGATTGCTATTGAGATCAGTGACCTAGACGACACCTAAACGAAAGATTTGAATGCAAAACTAATATGAAATATGAATGCAATTAATTTATTTTTTTTACATTTTCTATGCAATATTATGAAAATTGATTTGAATCTATGCTAGAATGAAATTGATCTATGAATATGCAAAGTAAGCTAACAATGATATGAAAATAAATCTAAATGAATATAAAAACAAGATTGATCTCACAAAGGTGTCGATTCGCAAGAGCTTTGATTTTCCCAATTCCAATTCTCCAGCGTGATTGTGCAAATTTGTGGATGACTTTGGCAAAGTAAGCTTGCAAAATTATGAGATGAATTATGAAGACCTGAGCTTTGGTTTTATAGAAATCCAGAGCTTTGGAGGTGCATGGAAAAAAGCCATAAATCACTCAGATTAACTTAGCTTGATTTTTGAGTTATTTGATAATAAAGATAATTTAATTCACAAAAACATGCAAATCATGCAAAAATAGCTTTTTAACTCAAATCAGAGTTTAGATCAGCTTTTTGAACTCCAAAAGGATGTTGAGTTCTAAAAAGTCAACACTTGCATTGATTTTCCAATTTTGAGTTTAACTGGTCCTTTTATGTGCACATGGATAATTATGATTTAATAAATAAATAAAGTGATTTATGCTCAACTTAACTGATTTTTGAAATAAAATAATTAATTTATGGGTTAATTAACTATTTTATCAAACTTTTATTAAAAACTATATTATTAAATAATGACAACTTGCTTTAATCAATTAAATAAGAATTTAATCAATTATTCATAAGATATTAGATTTATTGTCAAAATTAAATAATACAATTAATAATAGATAGAATTAAATTTAATTACATAATTAAGTGGCAAGATATTAAATCTAATTAATTAAATATGAAAATATTCAATTAATCAAACTTAGGATAAATGTAATTTATCACCAAATAATTATTAAATTAAAGATAATTAAGATAATTAGGAATATTGCTAAGAATATTCCCTGATTTTAAGATAACCAATTAGGATTCGATGATGTTTAGATGTGCCTTAGGTTAGGACTTTGATGTCGATTTTGTTTGATATGTTGATATAGGAAGTTAACGAACCTATAGCCCATTTTTGGGGTATTACATTTTGCCCCTCTTTGAATTGTTGTGCAAAGCGCAGTGGTTCAAAGATAGTCTGTGTTTGATAAAGATATGAAATTGATGTTTGAAATTGATAATTGATATGAGACAGAAGCTGATTGATATTGATTTGATATGGAGATAATAGGTCCTGAATGACCAAAGATAATGTTCACTATAATAGCAAATGAACCGATGATTGCGAAAGAGTGTCAAAACACTTGATTCCAAACCTTAGGATTGCTAAGAAGTGAGTGACCGGTTCTAGACTCGATTGTCTTAGCAGAACTAGCAGGTATCACATCCGAATCCTTTAGTTGTTGAAGAACCAAGGAAAGAACACTATGATCCGATGGTTGCAAAAACTGATACAGTTTACAAGTTTAGGAGAATACCAGATTGATATGAATCTTGATGAATCTGATATGCCCCAAGTGATGATAGATTTGCCCCGAGCGATGAGGTCTTTTTTGATGAATCAATAACTAGACGTGGTTGTTGTCTTGATCACTGATGAAAGATAATAGATTCCAGATAAAATTAGATTTACAGACTTGAATGATGTCCAATACCATGCCCCCTTCGGGATTGAAATTGAAATCTGACAAGAAAAGTCAGCGTTGATAGTTTAGAAGCATGTTAATTGATTTGAGAAGTGGTTAAACACATCTAGGAACGTATTCTGCATCGTTTAGAGGTCTAGAAGACCAAGTTTGACTAGGTTTGACCATGAGTTGACCATGGTTGACCAAGTTGAAATTTTGATAGTTTGATGTTAGATAATCAGTTAAGTTGAATTCTAGATTTTTGTGATGATTGAAGGTCGAATATGCAAGTAGTTAATAATATAAATGATCTCATATTTGAATTTTGATCCCGAAAAAGGATTCTACTTGTTGTTTTGTTGGAGGAACCTTCGTGTGAGATTCAACTCTTGTTAGATTTGAAGAGGCGAGTGGATAATTGTTTAAGCATTGAAGTTCATTTAGCCATTGTGAGACCATGCAACATGCAAAATGCAAAGAGACATGCAAAATGAAATGCAACCTAAGACCTAGGACCTAGTCACTGATCATATGTCGATTTGTTATCATCATTGAACTTTTAGGTAATCGGATAAATCAATACAATGCCCACTAGCTATGAAATCATAGACATATGAATATCGATTTGTATGCGCAAGAATCAATACAACACCCACTAGCTAGGCAACCATGGACATATGAATATTGATTTTATTTTCAGAATGTCAGATTAGATATAAGCACCAAGGCACAAACACTAGGATGACCTGAATATCTTGTCCATTTTGATATAGCGATTTGTATAAGCATCAAAACATAAACATCGTGATGACCTAAATACACCTTGCATGGAAAACACATCAAACAGTCAAGAGATCATTCTAAATCCAGTGTGAATTACCCGTAGTGACCCTTTATCATTCACATCCTTAGGTAAGATCGTGTTTCACAGTAGGAGAAAGAACTCACTCAAAAAGACAATAGTTAGATCAAACTTCCTTGAATTTTTTGGGTATCAGTGGTCGAGGTACGCATGGCCATCCAATTCGAGATAGAGGCTCTTACAGTCGGACACCATTTCAATCCAAAATTTCGAAAGACATTAGATTTTCACATACAAGTAGAAGACAAAGAAAAGATTATACCCCTAGTCATCACTCTCTAAATCCTATAAAGGACATCATTGAAGAGCTCGAAGGGACACAATATGCAAAAATCTCAATGTGAATCAGTAAGCATACAAGGAGATAAAAACATGTAAAAAAAGTATAGATTGTTTTCAGTTTGTGTTTGATTGCGTTGTTGTAGATGCAAAATCCTTTCTAGAGACAAGACTGACTTAACTGACTCAAATGAAGCTTCAAAGGACTTTGACTGGATATGATATGTCTAAGATAGACTGGAGACCATAGGATATGACATTGATTGCCCCCAAGTGTTAAGCATTGATAGGATACAGACGCTTGAGCTAATTGGTGTACAAACTGACTTATTGAAAACTAGAAATGCAAAAACAAACCGATAGATATGTACAAACTAAAGTAAAACTGAAAGCTAGGAAAGACCAAGATTGCACTGATAGATGGAGCATTTTGAAACAAGTGGTGCCTATTTGCTAGGTTTTCACCATCTTGGTAGAGATTCTATTTTTGCTACCAAGGCGCCTGTTTCCAGGTTTTCACCAAGGCACTTTTTTTTTTCATTTTTCAATTTTTTTGAATTTTTGATATTTTTTTTTTTTTTTGTGAATCATCAAAGTGCCTATTGCTAAGTTTTCACCAAGATGTTCATTTTTTCAGGACATTTTACCATAGACTGAATGCTTTAGGCATAAAATTTCTTCAGATGGAGAACGTTGATTGGTTCTCAGAGCTGTTCTTCTTCAGTCATTGAGAGTTGATAGGCACCAGAGCCAAAAGTAGTAGTGATGAGAAAGGCACCCAACCAGTTGGGTTTGAACTTCCCCTTGCATTCTCGATGGGATTGATTTTTAGGATTTTCTCTCAAGACTAGATCGCCAACCTGAAATTCTCTGTGTCTGACTTTCTTGTTGTAACCTCTAGACATTCTCTTCTGATATACTCTGAGATGATCATATGCTGCTTGTCTGCGCTCATCTAGTAGTTCAAGTTCTTGCAACCTAGACACTTTGTAGTCATCATCAGTTACTAGACCATGCATTCAGATTCTTAGTGATGGGATTTCAACCTCAATAGGCAGTACCGCTTCAGACCCATAAACTAAAGAAAAAGGCGTAGCCCCAGTAGGTGTTCTGATACTTGTTCTGATACTGATTCTGATACTGGTTTTGATACTGGTTCTGATACTGATTCTGATACTGATTCTGATAGTGATTCTGATAATTGTTCGGATACTTGGTATACTTGATAGCATCTTTTTCCATTGTAAACTCTCAAGCAAGATCATATCATGCAGTCTCAATGTCTAGCAAGGTGGAGAACAAGAGGGATTGGCAAGCTGGTGGAAGAGATGGAAGACAAGAGAATGAAAGAGAATGAAGGGAAGAAATCCTCAAGGTAAAACTCCTCAAGAATACTCAAGCTAGGGAAAAATTGTCATGTAAAAGCACTTTTGGACAAGTAATGAAAGGCCAACATAGGATAAGTCACAAAAGCGTAATGCCAAAGAAGGACATGATGTAGTCCAAAGGAGTAGACATGTCAAGAGGCTTCATAGCATCATGTTTCACTCTTTCTTTTTTTTTTTTTTGTTATTAGATCAAGACCAAAGGGGAAAAGGATAGTGATAGGAGAAAATGAATGGAGGAAGATGGATATGAAGGATAAACATGAATGAAATGAAAGCAAGATCATCGTAAGACAGCTCACAAGATAGCCAAATGTTCATGTATAGGTCAACCTTGTCAAGATCAAAGAGAGAAGATGGAATAAAATATGTAGAAGAACTACGCATGATGCCTGATTGTCAGGTTTTCATCACGGTACTTTTCCAAGGCACCATAAGAGAGTGGTTTTCACCATAGGATAAATTTATTTCTCTTTACTTTTACTACCAAAGTGCCTATTTCCAAGTTTCCACCAAGGCACATTTTCAATTTTTTTTATTTTTTATTTTTTGGAAGAAGGAAAGCTTTTTAGATAATGCTCCTTGAAAGGATAAACCATGATATATCAAGGAATCAAATGATATGCTCAAAGATGTTGATAGGGAAGGGAATATGGAAGACAAAAATGGAGGATAGGGTTTATGTAAAGCGAGTGAGGTTGGAAGATAGGAGGAATAGGCAAATGAGAAAAAATGATAGAAGGTAGAAAGATAATGCATGGAAGGATTGTGAAAGGGTAGATGGAAAGGAAGGCAAGCTCAACATCAACACATACCTTGAAGGGTGGTGAGAGGATGGAGGAATCGTGAATGAAGGAATATGTGAAGAAATATGGTGAATGGATAGTAGAGGTTGTGGTTTAGGCACATGGAATGGAGGAATGCTTTTGGAAGAAGATGAAGTGGAAGTCTTTGGAAGCTTGAATGTCAACTTAACTTTTTGTTCAACACCAGACTCTTTCAAGAGAGACTTTGGAATCCATATAGCCATAGGCTTTTTATTTTTTTTTGGTAATTTGGAGAGAATATCTTCAATGATGGATTTTGGAACCCATACATGTCTTGTAGTTTTTTTCTTAGATATCTCTTTTGACTTTATGCTTCCATGTCTATTAGAGGAGACACGGTGATCTTCTTTTTTTGATGGATTCTTGTATTGCTTCTTTTTCTTGTATTGAACATTCAAGTTACTTCCAAAAGACTTGGGACTTGTGGAAGAAGGAGGATATGACTGGTTTAGATGGGTGGGTGGATGAAAAGGATTCAAGGGTATGCATCTATGTTGATCTTGAGGAAAGATAGGAGATGGAGGGATGTAAGGACCCAAGATGGATGGAAAATTAGGAGAGTTGGAGGGGAAAGTGAAGGGACATAAGGACCCAAGATGGAAGGTAGACGTGAAGCTTTTAATAGTGGTGGAAGAGGTCCAAGGATGGAAGTGGAAGACGCAAAATGATAATTAATAAGTTCATCAGCATCTATATGACAACCAAGGATATCAACATCTTTAGAGTGAGCATTAGAATTTTCAATAGAATCATGGATATCTTGAATATGAGCACCTTCTTTGATAGGATTGTTCAAAGCTTGCAAAGACTTAGGAAGAGTAGAAAGTGGAAGCAAACATGGAGTGATAGAATAAGAAGATGGAAGACTTTGATCTTGACAAGGATCTTTGGATAGCATAAGTGCATAATTTTTCTCTTGATTTTCAATAGGCTTAACTTTGGAAGTAACAACACCATTTTTACCAACCTTAATAGAAGTATCATCTTTGGAAAGCGCAAGTGGGGTAAGGTTATTTTGATTATCAATAAGCTCAATGGTGTAAGTAGTAGCTTGATCTTGCTTAGCAGAAGACTTAAGACATGGTGGAATACATGAAAAAGAGTGTGCAGGATCAAAAGAACCATGAAGCAGATAAGAGACATCATGAAAGGGATTGGATGACATGGAGGGTTCTTGATCTTGATCTTTCTTTATGTTCTTTTCTTCATCATTTCTAGAGTCCTCTTGACATGGAGCCACTTCTAAGGACAATGAAGCACGTTGGGATTGTATGGATGACTTTGGAAGAGATGGTGGAGGACTAGCTGAAGTAGGAATTATAGCATATGAAGGCTTAATCTCTTTAGGGTTAGCATCATTTAAAGTATTTGCAGCCAGGTGAAGGTTAGCTTGAGTTTCTTTAAGAGGTAGTCCTGGAGGATAATAATAGGGAACTGTATGAAAAGTATCAGGGCTTGTGTCAGATGAAGGTTCTGTGAAAGATTTGAAAGACTCAGAAGCTTTAGGAAATATACGAGTATTGGAGGAAGTAGGGGATGGAAGGGAACCATCACCAGACAAAGGTTCAGCATTAACATGATCTTGCTCGATAAGATAATCTTTATTTTCAGCAGGAGAGTCCTTAGGAGAAGGATTCTTATAATATTGATGCTTCAAGCTAACACGATGCATTTTATAGTCCTCAGTAGTAGTATATGGATCATAATCAAGGTATTGTCCACAAAAGCCATCAAAATCTCTTTCAAAATCAGAATCATATGGATCACCATCACCATCTATCCAATGTGATGGCCCATTTTTAGTAAGTAGGAACACACGACAAGGAGGACTCTTAGGAACAGAGGTGTCATAGGTATCATTACATTGTCTATCGTCATAGTCATCATAGTCTCCAAAGCTTGATGTGTCACTCTCTGTGGAAGAGGTATCATAAGGGTTGTCACGTTGCTCACATTTTGTCTGAGGGCATGGTGACATGTACAAGTCTTTATCAAATGGAAAAGAGCATAGAGTTTCCATGGAGAACTCTTTAGGTTCCTTTTCTTTCTCAAGTTTGTCAAGCTGGACTTGCATAGCATGTATCTATTTCATCATAGCAGCGATTAGAGCTTCTTCCTCTTGTGTACTGATTCTTTGAGACATGTGTACTGATTCTCAATAGCTATTGCTTTGTTCCTGACACAGTGATTCATTCGATAGATTCTAGAAATAGGTTGAAAAAGCTAAATATTTGGCAATTCTGACAACTCTCAAAAATTTCCCAAATGACACTCTGTAGACTCGTACGACAGTGGGTAGGCTATGAAATGACAGTTGAAAAGCTCGTACGACAGTTGCAAAGCTCTTACGACAGTGGGTATGCAATGAAATGACAGTTGAAAATCTCATACGACAGTTGTAAGAAGGATTTGATTTCTTGAAATTCGCTGGTATGAAAACTCATATGACACTGGGTTGGTTATCATATGATAGTTGGGTAGCAATGAAACGATAGTTGAAAATCTCATATGACAGTTGGATAGAAATGAAACGACAGTTGACAATATCATACGACAGTTGCAAGATTTTGACTTTGAGTATTTGCTGGCATGAAAACTCATACGACACTAGGTACTCAATCATATGACAGATGGGTTGTAATGAAACGAAACTTGATGGAAACTCGTATGACTTTCTGACCTCCTGAGATGACTTTTGACTCCAGAAAAAGATTTTACTTCAGATTTTGCAAATTTTGAGTTTTCAGTTTTGAATCGTTTGCAAATTTCAATGTCTAGATTTGAGGATTGTAACAGGTTTGTCTGTTTTCAATAACCAGATAGATAAACAAGCATGAAAAATAACAAGCAAGTGATTTCAAGCATGTCTGAAAATAATGAACAAGGGCAAAAGAAACCTTGCTCATGAATAATCAAGTGACTTATTCATTCTAATCCTTAGAAGTGTTAATTGTGTACGTTCCAAAATGTTTTGCAATGACACACATATACCCTAGAAAATGAAACTTTGGTCTCGCTAGGGTTTTTAGTAATGGTTTGACTCTGTAACTTTTATGATCCAAAGGGGTGAACTCCAATCCCAGTGCACCAAGGTTTTGACACAGTCCGAGAACTTAATCTTCAGGAGCTGCTAGGGAGATCTGACAACCCAACAATGAACCATACCTGTGGAGATTTCTTCCACCAGGACATTTATATAGCAACCGTCACTACCACGGAAAAAATGGCTATTACCACTTGAGGTTCTGTCAACGCAGTTTACCCTGTGAAGGGATTGTCCGCTATGGTTAACCCTCTCTAAAGGTGACTCATAGTATGATACCACAAGGGGACTTGGCTCCAGATCCAAGGTTTTGATACCTCTTCACTTTTAACCCAAACAAAGCAAGCAAATTAATCTGACATGCTAAGACAAAGTTTGTCTCACCAAAGTCTATGATATCAACCCCATGTGATCTATCAACCTCTCCAGAGAGAGAATGTATCAATCAATAAGGGAAGACACACTAACCAATTTTGATTCACCAAAGCTTGTGATGTCTACCCCACGTGATCTATCAACCTC
The DNA here is from genome assembly GCA_027943335.1 of Chamaecyparis obtusa. NCBI lineage: Eukaryota > Viridiplantae > Streptophyta > Pinopsida > Cupressales > Cupressaceae > Chamaecyparis > Chamaecyparis obtusa. The sequence goes on from BSBK01008574.1 coordinate 931,358, forward strand.
TCCTGGGAGAGAATGTATCGATCAATAAGAGAAGATGCACTAACCAAGTTGAATGTGAAATGCACTAAGTATCCTCCCTACCTACAAGGATTCTGTCATCAAGGAGGATTTCGCTGAGAATCCAATCTCTCAAGAATCACGAATAGTGTTCATAGGGCCTAATTACTATGTGAGCACAGATGTATGTTTCCAAAAGCAAATCTACCAAAAGTATCCAAAAAGCAGAAAGAGGAACACTTAACGCTTAAAGAGAATATGAGATGAGTCCATAAGGTGGAACACTTAACACCTCACACAAGCTAAAAATGAGTCCCCAACTTAGAAAACAAGTGAGTTCTTAAAAGCACAAAAGGGTTGCCAAGTGGAACACTTAACGCTTCTGTCTTATTGACCCCTCCCCTTTATGGCACTGAGATTGCAACCATGGGGCGGAATGAGGGGCCAGCAGATTAGCGAGTCCAATAACCCAAGATAGCAATCAAGATCAATCACAAGTAATCTAAGACTGCTAATAAATACTTAAGGTGTCACAACCTAGTATCAATTATGCAAGTGTGTAAAACAAAAGCATGAAAAGAATCACCCAAGCTAGACACATGAGAGATTTATTTTAAGGCCAAATTGAAATGTTATTAGATGAAGGAGAATACTTGGGATCCTTGCAATGTGCTTAGTATATTTTAACTGATTTTTAACAATTCTTGTTGAGTTTTTCCATGCAAGCAAGTGACGAACTCTTCAACAAGCAAACAAGCAAACAAGATATGCAAAATATATTCAACTTATGAAAACCATAGGGTTAGCTCTAAAAATCAATTATTATCAACAATAATAACCAAAAATTAACCCAAATGACAACTCATATCATTCATTGAACCATGTAAAAAAATAAGTGCATACCCATCACAAAACTTTATTTTTTTTGCTGCATTTGACCTAGTCAACAAGATCTAATTTTTTTGATATGATTTTGGCCATAAAAATAGAAATTCAAAACAGAGACCCCTACTAAAAAATAGAGAGCTTTCCAAAAATGTAAAAATTTTAGAAAAATCTCTTCATTTGTGCCTTAGAGACCCATTTTATCAAAACAGACCAATTTTTGTAAATTGACTATTTGAGCTATTATATTGCATCCAAATTTAAAATACAAAGAATGGAACCCCTGTATAATTTAAAGAGCTTTCTAAAAATATAAAAATTTCCAAAAAATATCTTGATTTGCATCAGATATTAATTTTTTCCAAAATTTCAAGAAAACATTATTAAAAATTCAAAACATCTCAAAAAATTCTAAATGTTCTACTGTAGATTCTCTGATATGTGTCCAACCTATAAAAAAAATTTTAGAGCAAAAATATAAGTTGTTTGAGAGATAAAATTAAATCTTTGAAACTTTAGGGTTTTAGCTCCCCCCAAAAAATCAAAACTAGCATGTAAATGTGGGTTGCCCCACGGTGGGCGCCAGAAATGTGTGTGTAAAAATTGTACCTAATCTGTAGACACAACACTTCAGTAAAATATTAGAGGTTAGCAAAAATCATGCAAAATTGAAATCTAATCTAACCAAGCGATCTACTGCCTTCTAGTAGGTGTGAGATTAATGTTCTCAGATTGCTATCGAGATTAGTGACCTAGACGACACCTAAACGAAGGATTTGAATGCAAAACTGATATGAAATATGAATGCAATTAATTATTTTTTTGACATTTTCTATGCAATATTATGAAAACTGATATGAATCTATGCTAGAATGAAATTGATCTATGAATATGCAAAGTAAGCTAACAATGATATGAAAATGAATCTAAATGAATATAAAAACAAGATTGATCTCACAAAGGTGTCAATTCGCAAGAGCTTTGATTTTCCCAATTCCAATTCTCCAGCGTGATTGTGCAAATTTGGGGATGACTTTGGCAAAGTAAGCTTGCAAAATTATGAGATGAATTATGAAGACCTGAGCCTTGGTTTTATAGAAATCCAGGGCTTTGGAGGTGCATGGAAAAAAGTCATAAATCACTCAGATTAACTCAGCTTGATTTTTGAGTTATCTGATAATAAAGATAATTTAATTCACAAAAACATGCAAATCATGCAAAAATAGCTTTTTAACTCAACTTAGAGTTTAGATCAGCTTTTTGAACTCCAAAAGGATGTTGAGTTCTAAAAAGTCAACACTTGCATTGATTTTCCAATTTTGAGTTTAATTGGTCCTTTTATGTGCACATGGATAATTATGATTTAATAAATAAATAAAGTGATTTATGCTCAACTTAACTGATTTTTGAAATAAAATAATTAATTTATAGGTTAATTAACTATTTTATCAAACTTTTATTAAAAACTATATTATTAAATAATGACAACTTGCTTTAATCAATTAAATAAGAATTTAATCAATTATTCATAAGATATTGGATTTATTATCAAAATTAAATAATACAATTAATAATAGATAAAATTAAATTTAATTACACAATTAAGTGGCAAGATATTAAATCTAATTAATTAAATATGAAAATATTCAATTAATCAAACTTAGGATAAATGTAATTTATCGCCAAATAATCATTAAATTAAAGATAATTAAGATAATTAGGAATATTGCTAGGAATATTTCCTGATTTAAGATAATCAATTAGGATTCGATGATGTTTAGATGTGCCTTAAGTTAGGACTTTGATGTCGATTTCATTCGATATGTTGATATAGGAAGTTAACGAACCTATAGCCCATTTTTGGGGTATTACACTTTCGTCCTGAATGTCATTTGTGTTTGTAACATCTAGTGGAACCAAATTCCATTCACTAACATATCCACATTTTTGGTTGATACATTCGTCATAGTTTTCAGAAATGTAGTCATAACAAAAGCATGAATAATCTCTAGTGTACAATGACCACACATTACTATCCGTACTCATAATTGAATGTAGGGATCTTGTTTTGTCTACTCTCTTACATCCATGGATTGATCTTCTATCAACACCTGAACAATAGAGAGGTCACATGTAAAAATTAAAGACATATATATTATAAGTTAACTCAAATAATGATCAATAAATTTAAAATTAGTACCTATTATCTCCTAGAATACTCAGAAGGGTATGACTCGATCTGATCATGATGATGTGTTATCACGATTTGGCACCATAAAATGCATCTTGCACCACTCAACTACATCATGAGTATTATTTATACAACATCCCTTATAGTCCAGTTGATACTTTCTTAAAGCACGTTTAATACAAGATCCTGCACCATCATGCTCTCCCTTTCCATGTCCACTCTCAAAGAAACTCCAAATATGTGGTATCTTTTGGTATCGATGATATCTACATAGTGCGTAAAATGGCCTTGCTGATTTAAATTGTGCTACACATCCATCTGACCAAACAAAATGCTTTTCAATTTTGATGCCTTTGTTTTTCAAATATCCAAAAAATGTCTTAAAGCAATGCTCGACAAAATGTATGTCATGCTCTTTATCATCACTAATGTAAAAGTTATATTCTTTCTTTATGACTCGTGCTTCATATGTACTTTCAACACCATCCAAATCTAATTGTACATGTCGATAAGACACATGTACCATGATAGTCACCTACTCTGTATAGTAGTATTCTGCTTGAAGTTGTTTTTGAGATACAAAGGAGTAGTTCTCTGCAAAATCGGCAACCAATGAAATCGTTCCAACTGGAAAAGATTCTTTTTGTATTTGGAATTGTTCTGCTTGCCATTTAGCAAAAAAACATGTTGTATGTATGGTTGAATCAATTTACAAAAATTCTCCATAAATGTTGCAACGGGTATCTCATCTTCTACATATTCCAACCTTGTTGATTCTTTCCCGACTTTTGTTTCAGACTTTATGTACTTGTATCTCTTACATTTTATCATCCTCACCATGTCAGTATATTCAAGTCTCAAAGGAAATTCAGCCAAATCCCCACATGTTTGACAAGTTCCTCTTATGCAATCTATTTCAGGTATTTCATGATCAATTGATTTGTTACATAAGATTGATGTTATGAATTGACTTGGATGTTTAGGAAAATCATTTTGAGAACCACCACTTTCTTCTATCATCTTTCTAAACCCTTGGTAGTAGAGATCGAATTCAATGTGATATCGACAACAAGTTTCAAAAGATTTATTTATCTTTACAAAAAATGGCTTTAATCTTTCAAACATTGTTTGTCCAATCTTAATGTTAGGATTTGAGTTACAAAATGAGAGATACAATTCATGTTGTGTGGTGTCCAACCAATGTTTTGTGTGCTGGAAATATTCCTTAGGCCCAGTCCTCTTCTTGATAACATCTCTTTTATTTGGTGAAGGACAAGTATGATCAGTCCAAAATAACGTAACTAAGTTCCTAATTGTTTCATTAATTCTATCAGACTGAGGAGCTCTACACATTAGTGCCCAATTACCTTCCAATGTAGTATCATCCAAATTGATTCTTCTTTTCAAATAGTGTGTCATTGTCTTCCTACTGTACCCGATCTGAGATGAAAGTGAAGAAATTTGTCTTCTTTGGGACATGTTTTTATTTAAAATAGATGTCAGTATCACTCTTCTTGAAATGGACCTATCTGTAGATCTAGTTGTTTTCCCAATGGAATGCAAACCTTCCTTAACACTGTCAACAATATTTTTTTGTACGTTACTTGATTTTAACTTTTTCAAACTTGCATCTACACCCAATAATTTTAATGGCTCTTTTAACTCATCTTTAAGAAGTGTAATTGATAACAGTTGAGTTTTTTCAAGTGTACCAAGAATCTCAAATTGTTTCATTATTTTCTTAGACTTTTTATTCAATGCCCTCTTTGTAATATTTATGGGTTGTTTAGCATAATCTCTCAATTTCTCCACATCCATTTCAATTAAATGATCTATGCTTTTACGATTAATTTTTCTCTTCAATTGTTGGAGTAGACTATCATTCACATATGTTTCTTGCACTTCCACTGCAAATAAAATAAATTAAAAAATCTTAATATCTCATCTTAAGGGGACCTTCATGAAATACGTATTTACAAGCTCTTGAACATGTTCTACCTATAATAATTTATACATTAATGAGAGAAACACATACTTGTTTGACCTTGGGTTGAATCAACTTGGGATGCCCCTTGTCCAACATTTTCATCATCAAAGGCTGCATGTACACAACAAAAACAATAACTTATTCTTAGGGGAAAGACCCAAAATGTATATTCACCAATAAGAGACTAAATTGAGACAGTGACTAAATCAAGAGAGTCAATGAGAGAAAGAGAGAGATGTGTACTTATTTGATATTTTGAGACTTGTGCTTGTTGAGCTTGTGATAACCCTTCTCCAACTTCTGAAGGTTGGGCTTGTTGAGCTTGTGATGACCCTTCTCCAACTTCTGAAGGTTGAGCTTGTTGAGCTTGTGATGACCCTTCTCCAACTTCTGAAGGTTGGCTTTGTTGAGCTTGTGATGACCCTTCTCCAACTTCTGAAGGTTGGGTAGCTTGTGATTCTTGAGCATTTCCTACACATGTATGAAGTATAAATTTGTCATAATTAGTATAACTTGGTCCATATTAGGTCCTAATTGGTCCTAATTGAGTCTAATTAGTCTTAATTGAGTCTAATAGGTCATGTTAGGTCTTAATTGGTCTCAATTGAGTCTAATTGGTCCTAATTGAGTCTAATAGGTCATATTAGGTCCTAATTAGTCCTAATTGAGTCTAGTTGGTCCATATTAGGTCCTAATTGGTCCTAATTGAGTCTAATTAGTCTTCATTGAGTCTCATAGGTCATGTTAGGTCCAAATTGGTCCAAATTGGTCATGTTAGGTCCTAATTGGTCCATATTAGGTCATAATTGGTCCCAATTGAGTCTAATTGGTCCTAATTGATCTAATAGGTCATATTAGGTCCTAATTGGTCCTAATTGAGTCTAATTAGTCCTAATTGAGTTTAGTAGGTCATTTTAGGTCCTAATAGGTCCTAATTAGGTCCTAATTGGTCCTAATTGTGTCTAGTTGGTCCTAATTGAGTCTAGTTGGTCCTTATTAGGTCCTAATTGGTCCTAATTGAGTATAATTAGATCTAATAGGTCATAATTGAATCTAATTGGTCCTAATTGAGTCTAATTGGTCATATTAGATCCTAATTGGTCCTAATTGAGTCTAATTAGTCCTAATTGAGTTTAGTAGGTCATGTTAGGTCCTAATAGGTCCTAATTAGGTCATAATTGGTCATAATTGTGTCTAGTTAGTCCTAATTGAGTCTAGTTGGTCCATATTAGGTCCTAATTGAGTATAATTAGATCTAATAGGTCATAATTGAATCTAATAGGTCCTAATTGGTCATAATTGTGTCTAGTTGGTCCTAATTGAGTCTAGTTGGTCCATATTGGTCCTAATTGAGTCTAGTTGGTCATAATTGTGTCTAGTTGGTCCTAATTGGTCCTAATTGAGTCTAATTAGTCCTAATTGAGTTTAGTAGGTCATGTTAGGTCCTAATTGGTCCATATTAGGTCATAATTGGTCCTAATTGAGTCTAATTGGTCCTAATTAAGTCTAATAGGTCTTAATTGGTCCTAATTGAGTATAATTAGATCTAATAGGTCATAATTGAATCTAATAGACCTCCTAATTAGGTCCTAATTGTTCCTAATTGGTCATAATTGAGTCTAGTTGACCTCCTAATTGAGTCTAGTTGGTCCATATTAGGTCCTAACCAGTCCTAATTAAGTCTAATTAGTTTTAATTGAGTCTAATTAGTCCTAATTGAGTCTAATAGGTCGTGTTAGGTCCTAATTGGTCCATATTAGGTCCTAATTGGTCCCAATTGAGTCTAATTGGTCCTAATTGAGTCTAATAGGTCATATTAGGTCCTAATTGAGTTTAGTAGGTCATGTTAGGTCCTAATAGCTCCTAATTGGTCATAATTGTGTCTAGTTGGTCCTAATTGAGTCTAGTTGGTCCATATTAGGTCCTAATTGAGTATAATTAGATCTAATAGGTCATAATTGAATCTAATTGGTCCATATTAGGTCCTAATTGGTCCTAATTGAGTCTAATAGGTCATATTAGGTCCTAATTGGTCCTAATTGAGTTTAGTAGGTCATGTTAAATCCTAATAGGTCCTAATTAGGTCCTAATTGGTCATAATTGTGTCTAGTTGGTCCTAATTGAGTCTAGTTGATCCATATTAGGTCCTAATTGGTCCTAAGAGTATAATTAGATCTAATAGGTCATAATTGAATCTAATAGGTCCTAATTGGTCATAATTGTGTCTAGTTGGTCCTAATTGAGTCTAGTTGGTCCATATTGGTCCTAATTGAATCTAGTTGGTCATAATTGTGTCTAGTTGGTCCTAATTGGTCCTAATTGAGTCTAATTAGTCCTAATTGAGTTTAGTAGGTCATGTTAGGTCCTAATTGGTCCATATTAGGTCCTAATTGGTTCTAATTGAGTCTAATTGGTCCTAATTAAGTCTAAGAGGTCTTAATTGGTCCTAATTGGTCCATATTAGGTCCTAATTAGTCCTAATTGAGTATAATTAGATCTAATAGGTCATAATTGAATCTAATAGACCTCATAATTAGGTCCTAATTGTTCCTAATTGGTCATAATTGAGTCTAGTTGACCTCCTAATTGAGTCTAGTTGGTCCATATTGGTCCTAATTGAGTCTAGTTGGTCATAATTGAGTCTAGTTGGTCCTAATTGGTCATAATTGAGTCTAATTAGTCCTAATTGAGTTTAGTAGGTCATGTTAGGTCCTAATTGGTCCTAATTGAGTCTAATAGGTCATATTAGGTCCTAATTGGTCCTAATTGAGTATAACTGGATCTAATAGGTCATAATTGAATCTAATAGGTCCTAATTGGTCATAATTGAGTCTAGTTGACCTCCTAATTGAGTCTAGTTGGTCCATATTAGGTCCTAACCAGTCCTAATTAAGTCTAATTAGTCTTAATTGAGTCTAATAGGTCATGTTAGGTCCTAATTGGTCCATATTAGGTCCTAATTGGTCCCAATTGAGTCTAATTGGTCTTAATTGAGTCTAATAGGTCATATTAGGTCCTAATTGGTTCTAATTGAGTCTAATTAGTCCTAATTGGTCCTAATTGAGTCTAATTGGTTCTAATTAGTCTTAATAGGTCCTAATTAGTCCTAATTAGGTTCTAATAGGTCCTAATAGGTCCTAATTAGTCCTAATAGGTCCTAATAGGTCCTATTAGGTCCTAATTAGTCCTAATAGGTCCTAATTAGTCCTAATAGGTCCTATTAGGTCCTAATTAGTCCTAATAGGTCCTATTAGGTCCTAATTAGTCCTAATAGGTCCTATTAGGTCCTAATTAGTCCTAATAGGTCCTATTAGGTCCTAATTAGTCCTAATAGGTCCTATTAGGTAGTATTTGGTTCTAATTAGTTCTAATTGGTCCTAATTGGGTATAATTGGTCCTAATTGAGTCTAATAGGTACTAATTTATTATAATTGAGTCTAATTGGGTTTTAATAGTTCATAATTGGTTCTAATTGAGTCTAATTAGGTGCTAATTAGTTCTCATTGATTCTAATTGGGTCCTAATAGTCCTAGAATAGGTCCTAACTAGTCCTAATAAGTCCTATTAGTCCAAATAGGTCTACAATTAGGTCTAGTTAAGTCTAATAGACCTGTACAATATCACATTTACATGAACATTAAGACAAGTCTTGACCATCAACTTAATATATCTATCTAGAGACATCTTAGACATACCTTGATTCCGACGATGATATCTTTTTCGTGATTCTTCACGTAGTCTTTGTTCAGTCTCTTTTGAATAATGTCGTGTACTTTTGTTTAGCCTTCTCTTTTTATTTCCCATCACAACTTAGAAAATTACTCCGTGCCAAAATGTCTTCCTTCTCCTAAATGTGAATTATTTTACAGCTTTTGGATTTATGAAATGAAAAAAATATACATTTGTTTATACCTAATTCTTATTACTCAAAAATGCCACCAAAAAGGCTAACATAGGTTTCAATTGAAACTCAAACTTGACTTTCGATCGAAAGTATTTTAGTATTGACTAAATTTTGCATTTTTTGCCAAATTACTTTCGATCGAAAGTCATTACTTTTGATTGAAAGTACTTTCTATCGAAAGTTAGTACTTTTGATCGAAAGTACTTTCTATCGAAAGTGCCTAAAATGGGACATGGTTTCAAGTTTTCAAGAAATTCTAAGAATTTCATGGCTTCGGGCCTCAAGCAGGCTGATCAAATGGATGAATAAGAAGATGTCCTTTTTCATACAACAAGTACTCGAAACTAGCTTTCTAACGATTATATATTTGACTATTTTTAAATTTATTATGTGTATGGTTTTTGACATTAAATGAATGTAGGTTTTTTATCAAATATAAACCTCTGAGTTTGATGTTCAATGAAAAATAGTAAAACAAGGAAATTTTTTTTTGAAAAATAACAATGCCCTCTATATTCGAGTCTACTTTCTATTAAAAAAATAATAATTGAAATTTGATAAATACACAATAAGTTATAAGCTATGTAGTCAAGGTAGGTCAAAATTTTGGTTTAGTCAACTTCAAACATTAATAAAATATGCAATAATAGTGATAATTTCATCAAACCAATTGCATGCCCTCCATATGGATGTTACAAAACTAAATTCAAAAGAATCGCATCCATATCTATTTTACAAAAAAGGTTATGCTCTATGATGAAAACAATGTTACTATTTGAAAATGACATTTTCAGCACCATACAAGTTTTCGTGGGAAAAAGAAAAAAGTATTCAAATAAATTAAAAATAAATAAAAATAAATATATTTAGAATCTAGACAGAAAATCCTAAAAGACTCTAATTTACTTCATTCTCCGATTTCGAGCGGTTCAATGGCAATATGCATCCAAATCTGAAATTTTTTCTCAAAATGTAGAGTTCAGTGTCCGTTCAGGCTAAAAAGTGTAACCCACTATTGTGGGTTCACCCATATATATATATATATATATATATATATATATATATATATATATATATATATATATATATATATATATATATATATATGTTTGTATACATAGATTCATTTATGAAGTGCTATGAACAAATGTATGTATCCATATACACCTATGTACATACATTCACGTACACAGGAATATGTAATTATGCATTGAGAATGTGTGTGTGTGTTTTCTTATTGATTACAAAACATGATTTAATTTTAATTCAACATATACAACTATAAGTTGAAATGTTTAATCATTTAAAAGGTGGAGAACGAAGTAACTCCTTGCCACCAAAATTTTCAAGGAGGTTCATAGTATCGTGGGGAAAGAATATAAAGGAATATCATGTAGAGTTTCTTTCCCTTTGACTCTTAGCCATCACACCTTCTTATCTGAGAGTTTATATATTTATGTTCTCAATTTTCTGCAAAATATAATTATTCTTATTCATCTCTTCATTTATTGTTTGAAACTAGTAACTATAAGGTTGTATCGATCTTCAAGGATCGCCTCTTCTTATTTGGCTCATAAATATCCAACTTAAAGAAGTCATATGTCTACAATAATAAGTGGAAGGATTTCTGGTTGATCCACCATAGCTACATCATTGATCCAAGGAGACCATCTCCAGTTTATTGATTAGGCAAGTCGATCCTTACTCAATTTAATTTTATTATGATTACTTATCAATATTCTTTCCCTTTCGATTGAATCTGTATAATAGAAATGTGAAGGATGATAACAATAATTATTATTTTTGGATAAAGGTAAAATCAAGTTTTGAAGGGGCCTTGAAACCTTGTACTTTGATGAAACTAAGGATAAGGCATTGAAGATCTCCTAAAATATAAAATAAAAAAGACCAACTAGAAATGTCATCCAACCATCAAAACAAAAAACATCCCTGCAAAAGATAGAAACATTCTTAACCGACAACCCAAAACCAACATCCCAAAATTAGGATTTACTTTTAGTCCCCTTATTATGGGACTTGTTGGTTCCTGAAATCACTGGATTTCTTCTTAGTAGTTGTGGGAAACCAATTGATGAATTCGACCTTTGTTTAGGTCGGATTCCTACACTTTAGGTTAGTAGCCAGGGCGGGTGTACCCAAACAAAAATGATAAATGATAAACTGCTAATCTAAGAACTCGGATCTAATATGTCTAATCTAGGATCAAAACTGAAAACCTAATCAATCGAACTACAAATATACTAAAGAATAAAAAATGCTAACACTACAATAAAATTAGGGTTAGAAAATTGAAAGAACCGTTAGAAATTGATTAGTAAAACTAATTGAAAACTTTTAAATCTAAGTCCTAAATATAGATAACTGCTTCAAATAGGAATGGGCGGAACTTGGAAACAAATAAATGAAAATGACATAAATATCAACATGAACTGAAGTAAAGATCAGTGCCTATAACATTGGGCAATAGAGTCTTGATAATCAAGTTGTACCCAGAGACAGTAAAAACCCTAGTAATCATTATAGACAACTTTGTTGAGTTTAACTCCGATGCTTATAAACCAACCAATTGCCGTTTGGAAGAGTTTAACTAAAAACATATCCTGGGAGACTAGCAGTTTCATCACATATAATAATTACTAAAATTTAAACGATCACATTAAAGGAACTTAATAAAAAATTCATCCAATACAACATAATTCATCAAAAAACTACTTTTCAATATTAAAGATTTTAAACTTATCTCTCCTCTAGTAATGTGATAATAATGTTCAAAATTCATTCATTGGTTTGCCAAATTCACCCAAAAAAAAATTTACTCCATCATGTATTCCTTTATAAACATTTTGTTCTCAAAATTGTCTTCTAAAATTATATCCCCAAAAATAAAATCCTCCCCCTATTTATAATTTTCCAAGTACCTTTTCAATGAAAGGACATGCCCTTTCATTAATAAAATAAAAAACTCCCCTATACAAAAACCTAACCTCTAACCACCCCCCAATACCTAACTATTACAAAATTTTGATTAATTCTCCTCCCTCCTCCTTCAAATCCCGACCAAAACCTACAGAAAACACATAACATAAAACATAGGATTAGGTTGGTTGGTAAATAAAATAAAAAAACAATAGGTTAGGTAATAAAATAAATAAAACAAAACCTAATCTAAAACTACCAAAGACTAAAAAATGTTTAGGTTAGAAAAAATAAAACAAACATATTCCCGAAAACATCTATAATTTAAAACTAAAAACATCAACGAAACTAAAGAACCTAAAAATAAACAAATAAAAACCATATAATAATAGCCATGAAAATTTAGGGTTAGTAAACTTTTAGAACAAAAATTCATAACCTAAAAAATAGGAAAAATGCCAAACAACAAAAATCACACGAGTAAAACAAAACATAAGGGAAGAGGGGAAAATATTTACCCCTAATTACCACAAGAAAATGGAATAAAGGGAACGGGAGGAAAAATAGGAGCAAGGAAGTAAGTTAGCGAAACATGGCTAGGGTGGATAGGTTAAAACATTAGGGAGAAGGATTGGGCGAGAGGTCATGAGTTCGACTCCCTCTGCCCATCCTTTTGGCCAAGTACATTTATTTTGCATTTTTAAAATAATATAAAGAATATTTTGCAAGATTTATATTTAATTTAAAAAATATTCCGCACTTAATGAAACATTTAATCAACGAGGCCACCTGGAAATTACAAAAATGCAAATACATGAAATAAAAAATTGAACTTTTGAAACATATAAATCAAGACTTATCACTTCCTGATGATATTTGGATCGATTTTTTGGGGTCCCAACAGGACCAAAGAGACATTTCAAATGGGGGCGAGGACCTTTTAGATTTTTTTCCTTTTACCTCAGTCCATTCATCTTCTACTTTAGCAGACTCATTTTGCCACATCAAAATAGACCCTCCCCCAACACCCATAGCAAGGAGGAAATCAACAGTACTAGTAGAGCTAGCATCATTAGTCGGACTAGAAGAAGTCATGTTACTATCTGGCATAGAACTCTCCCCATTAATTCCAACATCTTCAACAACAACCATCTCCTCCCCTTGGTGTAGGGGAACATGGGAAGAACTAGTTGAAACACTTGTCACTAGCATTGGGTTAGTTGTAGTAATTCCAGCAGCAACAGTTAACAATAATTATTGTTAATCTGTTAAAATCTATATATTAGAAATGTGAATTTTGTCTTCAATGATCATTGGTAATTGATTGAATCCACATATTAGAAGTGCCAAATTTGTCATCAATAGACATTGTTATTTGATTGAATTTATAAATTAGAAATGAGAAGATATATTTCTATAATCAATGTTATTGATTGAAACTGCATGTGTCTAATGCAAAATATATCAATAACGATGATGCCTTTTGGATGAATCTGTACATAATTAATGCATAGTAATTACAAACTTCTCTAACTAGAAATGATAACTTGATTGTGTATGTGTATACATATACATATACATATACATACACACACACACAGATATAGATATATATATATATATATATATATATATATATATATATATATATATATATATATATATGTATATGTATATGTATATGTATATGTATATGTATATGTATATGTATATGTATAGGTATGTATATGTATATGTATATGTATATATGTATATATATATATATGTATATATGTATATGTATATGTATATATATATATGTATATGTATATATGTATATATATATATGTATATATGTATATATA
>BSBK01008575.1:0-170000 GCA_027943335.1 Chamaecyparis obtusa
GTGACCATGATGCCTACATTTATGTTTCTCAGCTGTTGTGTCCTAGGACCCCTTATGACCCTTTACAACCCTTTACAACCCCTAAAAATACACATCTTAGAGGTCTTAAAATGTCGTAAAGGGTCATAAGAGGATCCTAGGATGGGCTAGATGAGCTTCCACCTTCACATGGTTGCCCTTGTTAAGTAGAGAATGTTAAACTATTCTCAAAACAAAGAGAAGCTCAATAATTTAAGGTCTCAATCCATGGAGATGGTGAAAAATGATGGGAATCAATGATGGAGAGTTTTTAGATACTGAGAAGATGTATATGCAGTGGATAGAAGGGATTTTTGTGGAGATTTGCTAGATGTGGAGATTTTCTAGAGAGGGTTTCCAGATTGAGTACCAGTTGCAGAGAAGATGATTCAGTACTACATCTATAAAACCTACACAAATATCCCTTTTTTGGCCTCCACTCATACCTCTTCTCAGATCTAGAAACTTTGGATACTATTTCTCATCCATGCACGAATGTGCTAGTGATCGTATAAAATTACTTTTGCGAGACTGGGATCAATTATGAGAAGGTAAAAAAACAAGATAATCTTATTGTATCTTTCATTTCTTTTACCAATCATATTTTTTGCCTTCTCTTATATTGGATACTGTGCAATGTAGATAAAGGCAAGGCGGGTGATTATTCTCAACGATCGACAAGTATAAGTCTTCCACCTCTTACCCAATAGCTAGGACTAAAGATAGAAGAGCTCAAGAGACCATCATAGTTGGTCTCCATCTTTGGTCCATATACTGACAAAACATTTTACATTTTCGTTAGCTCATCAAATGTGATGATTTGAAAGAATTTAATGGATGATATTTTCATGTATAATGTATATTATTTTAGTTTGATTGTAAATGAATTTATCTACTTCACACTTATATACATCGATCATAGCCATAAAGAAGCATCCCCTCCCATGGCTTGAGTAATGTAGGCCCATGGGAGGAGATGCTTCTTTATGGCTGTGCTTGTAGTATTCCAACAGAAGTGCTATACGTCCGATGGATTCTCCTATTAGTAGTTTATTACATATCGTCAGATTTATGATAGGTAAGCCATCAGACAGAACCCCAATCCAATAGATTTGTGTGATGAGATTGCTATACATCTGATGGGTTCTCTTATCGGATGTCTACTGCATATCCTTCACCTTTACGACTGACGAAACATTGTAAGAACCATTTTTTGAAAGATCAGTCCCATAGAAAAATTCCTATTTATGTGGCCTATTCCAATGGGAATCGATGTTGGAATACTGATGGTTATCACTTATGTCACCATTTCCAACACAAAAATGCCGATGGACACATCTATCAAAGTTTTGACAAATAGGCATTGAAAATCTAACACATGGCCATTAGAATTTGGCCTCAAATGTACTAGTGACATATGTCTTACCTGCCATTCTTCCTTATTCATGTAAACTTCAACATCATTAGTTCCCCAATTTACATAATTTTCTTTAGTGTCCTCTCTATCCTATTCATAATAATCCTCAAAGCTACTCTTAGTTGGAGCCACATCATCTCTAGAAATAACAATAATAGATTGTGGTCCAACCTAAAAGAAAAAATTAGGAAAAGGTTATATAATCATGCCCATGTACCAAGAATGTTATGTCTCAATCCAAATAAAACAAAATTTCCCTAACAAAAGAAAAGGAAGTGAGAACACATGTGACAGCACTGTAAATGCAATTATACTACAAATAGAAACATTTCATTATTTTACTTGTGGTTCTATAAAATAACCCTCATGTAAATAACACTGCCTCCAAAAAAGGATATTTTTTTTTTTTTTTTTTAGCATGGGTGAGCACTCTAGCAGGAAAAAAATTTCAAATTCTCATTTTTCTCTAGCTGACCATAGTGGTCGGTGCGGGGTTTCTAGGGTTGGTTCTTCCCAGGATGCCAATTTTTTCCAATTTGGAGCATCAGAGCCCCCATTGTCTTTCCCAGTGGTTTCAGGTTCTTCTCTGGAACAATTCGGGTGTCCCCTATCTCATCTTGACCATCTAGCATCTTCCACGACCTTAGTTTTGCATCCCTCAATCGGTATTGAGGAACTGATTTCCATTCCTTGTGCGTTGAACCTAGACCCTCTGTTTGGGATTGTGGTTTTTGTTGCTGGCAGTTCTCCTTTGCTGGGAGAGAAGTTAGCTGGAGAGATTCTCCCTGAGGGCCCACTTGGTGGGGAAGGTTGAAAGGGCTCATTTTCTAGTGGGAAGGATGTTGGAATTTCCCATTCTGTCAAGTGGGCTAACTTGGTTGGGAAAAAGTCATTCGACTTATCCTCTTATCCTGTAGAAGTGACAAGGGAATTTTAGAATAGTGTTTTCTCCATCTTTGTTCCAGATTATCTTGTGGACTCTTCTATTTCCTCCATGGACCTTACTCTAGTGGGAAAATTTTTTGGGTCCCTTCCTAATATCAAAGTAGTACAATCCTTCATGCACAGGAAATGGGTGCTTAAATGTCAGGTTGATATTGCAGCTCTCCCCATGGGATTTCTCTCCTTTATTTTTAACAATAAGGTGGATATATAATTTTTTCTCTATGGGGGACCATGTATTCTCAGTCGAATGGCCATTTTTTTTAGGAAGTGGTCCCCTAAATGGGATTATAGTGATAATTTTTTTATGGTAGCTCCAATTTGGATTAGATTCCCTGACCTTCCTCTTGAATATTGGAATGAGGAGGTCCTTAAGGGCTTGGCCTCATCCTTTGGTGGTGATCTGATCTCTCTTGATCCTTCGTCAACTGCAAAATCCATACTAGTTTTTGCAAGGGTCTATGTGAATTTATGTCAGTTTGATCATCTTCTGGCTTCAATCTTCATTAACTCTAAGTTGGGGAAGTGGGAGCAGGAGGTCAAGTTTGAGTCTCTTCATTTTGTCTCCTTTTACTACAAAAAGATGGGTCACTGGGCTAAAAAATGTCCCCTCAAAGCGAAGAAAGATCCTAAAGTTTTCTCTAAAGAAGGAATCCCTTCTAAGGAGGTCAAACAAATATGGGTGGAGAAAATGGATAATACTAGTGCTGCCCATGTGGATCCTTGTGTTGTGCCTCCATCTAGTATGATTCAGGGGGGTGAGGGGACCCCTAAAGGTTTGGAACCCCTGGAGGAAGGATAAATTGTTGGGCTGGGTGGAATTAGAGTTTCCAATACTCTAGTCATGGTAATGGAGGAATTGACTCCTCTATCCTGGGTGGATGAGGGCTCTTCCTTCCCATCATCACCCCCTCTCCCTTTGGAAGTCATTTTTCCTTGACAAATGAGTTTAGAGGATATGGATCTTGTTCTGGAGGCTATTAGTTTCCCTCTAGGACCACATTCTGTTACTAGGGTCCAGGGGGACTCTATCTCCACTAAAAAAATGGCCGAGGATGCTGAGGGATTCTCTGCTCCTAACTACCCACTTGGTAGTGGAGAGGATCTCCCTTTTGATAGGGGGGAGATGAGTTTGAATGGAATGAGGCTCCTTAGACTCAAAAGGTTAGTAAGAAGAAGTATAAAAGTATCATGTCTGAGGCATCTACCCCAGGTTCGATTTGAGTGTCTACTCAAAGCATGGTGGCATATGTTGGTTCTTTACCTAAACTAAGAGGTAGGATTTCCAATAAATTTCTTAGAGAAAGAGAAAGTTAGAAGGATATAGCGGATGGGAGAAAAATCACTTTTTATGAGGCTTGCTCTCCTAGTTATAAATGAAGATTATATCTTGGAACATTAGGGTCTTGAATAGCTTCCATAAGAAGGACATTTTGAGGAACTTGGTTAGAGATCACAAGCCTGATATTATTCTTATCTAGGAGACCAAAATGGTGAAAGACAAAGTGTAGAAGATTAAAATATTTAAAAATGGAGTAGCTGGATGTAGCTTTGAAGGTGCATTTGGCGGTTTAGCGGTCTTTTGGAACCTTTCCAATGTTACAGGTGAGATTCTTAATGTGGATAAGAATATCATTAGTATGAAGTTTTTTCATATTAGATCTGGCTTCATTTGGATTATCAGTAATATTTATGCTCCTAATTCTAAGACTGGTAGAAATAAATTTTGGAAGGTTATTGAGAATCATAGGTTGTCCTTTCTGGATTATCCCTAGCTGCTGATGGGTGATTTCAATTCCTCTTTGTTTGTCATTGAGAAAGATGGGGGTGTGAATTCTCAGAGTTAGACTGATGGTAGACTTGACCTTATGGACATGATTAATAGAGAGGGACTTTTAGATGTGGATCTTCAAGGTTTTAATTATACATGGTTGAATAGAAGGATCAGTAAGGATCTTATTTAGGTCAAGCTAGATAGAGCCCTTATTTCTGGTCACTGGTTTGATAGCTTATGTTGCTTCTTAACTTATTTTACTAAGGTGGGGTCAGATCATTTTCCCATATCCTTTGTGGTAGATCCACTGGCTTCTTTGAGAAAGGCTCCCTTTCGCATTGAGAAGATTTGGCTAGACCATCTGAACATTGAGATCAGTATTAAAGATTGGTGGGATGTCCAAATCTAGGGCTTTTCTATGTTCAAAGTGGCCAAAAACTTAATCACATTAAGGGAAACATCAAAGCCTAGAGAAAATAGGTCTTTGGGGATATCTTCAAGTCCAAAATCTCTATTAAGGCTGAGCTAGATTCCATCCAAAGTTCTATCCAAAAGAATGGTCTTTCCCTGATTTCAAAAGCCAAAGAAAAATCTCTTATGTCTAGCCTGCATAACATTATCTCAAAGGAGGAGGTCTACTAGAGACAAAGATCTAGGTCATTGTGGCTGAAAGCTGGTGATAAGAACACTCATTTCTTCCATATTTTTGCTCATTCTTAAGTTTGGAGACCTAATTACTAAATGATGCTACAATACCCTAGTTTGTGTTATTAGGTGATCTTCTTTAAGCTTGTGTTCATTTCATTGCAAAGTACATAAAAGTAAAAGGAAATGAACTGCATCTAAAGCTACACATGCATGTATGTATACTATACAGAAGGGAAAGAACTGAAAGAAGGAAGCATCTATCTGAGCTCACATAGGCTGTGAGCATAGCCATTACTAGAATTGAATGAATGAGTATACACATACATAAAGGAAAAATTATCAAATACTGGGGTACCAGACATTGCCTAGTATTGAAGTCCGGATCTAGTCCTGTCTAGAGAGCTCCTGAGATCTAGAACTTGCAAGAAGAGAAGGGATATGGGTTAGATCCAATGGATCTATGCAATGGCTAGTATCACAATATCTATAGAATGCATATGTACACTCAGTTGTGCACCTCTAACAAGGCTATGCTCAGGGCATGTGCATAAGGCTCCAAAGAGAAAAAGAGGCACCATGTTTTCACTAACGTGTTTGTTTCATGTGTAGATATAGGGAAGTTGATCCAATAATGAATTCCATGAATGACCTGGACCCTTGATGTAGATCATGATAGGGAAACCTCATGATCTCCATCATAATCACATCAAGGGCAAGGAGCACACATAGTATGTACAAAGGGAGAGCATCCAGATGATTCAACATCAATGAGGATCAATCAAGCAACATGACATGATAGTTCAAATACTAGCATCAAGGTACAAAATAGAAAATGTATGTATTGTAACATGAGCATGATGATATGATAAGCCAGTAGGGGCACCAAGGCATGATGTCAGTTAAGCTACGATAAATGAACAACAGAGATCTGCCATAGCATCAAGGGAAAATAGAGCTAGGATCAGGGCACACAAATCTATGTACTAGATAAGGCACACTGCAAAATAGATGTATTTCAGATCTACATTAATATTCCAAAAGGGCATATCATATGTGTGATGTAGCATGAGGCAATGGAAACATAATGATAACACTACTATTTCATAAGCAACCATAAATATACAACAAATTAAGGAGACATCAATTCAGGGTGGAATATATAATAGCATAATATACACTGGCATAGAGTTGACAAAGTATCAACATTTTCTCAATCAGTTATCAGGCCCCTCAAGTACAAAAATAGGGGATGATAATCAACAATGCAAATCATAATAAGCCTTGAGTCCATTCAAAGTGCCCCATAATACAACTGGGCCAGTAAATAAAAATGATGTCATAGATTGCCCTCAGCGGTGAAGTCATTGACAGTAAGCACAATAGGCACATTCAGTTCCATAGCATGATGTATGAGGTTCATGAGATAACCTAGCTCTCAGGCCTTGGAATCTTTAAACATTAATGCAATAGCAAACACATGATACCCTAACAGTGCCTAAGCAGTAACAGTTGTAAGGAAACTCAGGTGCGAAAACAACTTCCTACACTAATATCTGAAGGAAAGTATTGTGCAAATTCTTTTAAATCCTTACAATTTCAGATTCGTTAACTACTTTAAAAATGATATTGCAGCCATATACCATGCATACAGAAAATAGAGAATGACACAATGATTTACCTTGGGGAAACCTTTCGGTGAAAACCCCAGCACTTCAAAACCTACATAGTGTATTAATCAAAACTATTACAATTTACAATACACTTGCAATGCAAGTTCTTTCAAAAGATTTTCCAACTCTTGAAGACAAATCACGACAGCATAAAATGTTCCAACAATACACTAACTTCTCCTATCTTCACAACCCTAAAAAATGCTTATATCATGCGCTTCCTTTTTCAGGGAAACTTCCAAAGAGTGTACAGTACTCAATCAGTTTCCACATGTCTTCACCTATCATTGAATCTTCTAAACATAGCTCTTACGTGTCATAGGAATCTGTCATAACCATTTCAGCCATGATCTCCTTATACACAATTCAAGATGCCAACACATCAAGTGGAGTGAAACATCAACATGCCAACTAGACATGTACACTCACACTTAATTACATTATTTGCAAGAAAAACATTTTACAAAACAAATAATAAGAATAGGAATTATCCAAGGTTGAGACACCTTATTCCTAACAACAGTGGCCAAGCAATGAAGATCAAATAGTAAATATGGTATTATAACTCTTGGGTATCAAAATAGTGAGTATGCCTTAACTCAAAGTCTAGTGCCATAAGTAGAGCACAGGTACAGTGGTGCCATGAATAATCATAAGTACATATCATACAGGCTATGCATAGTGCCAATAATAAAAACATATATATAGGAGAAGCCTTCAAAGATACAATAGCAAGTGATATCATGAAAGGGGCAGATCATCATCAAAGGAATGTTCACCAAGCAGCATGGTTCCAATGATCATGGGCTCCAATAAGACAATAATGAATATGAATGGACATAGTATACTATTCCAGGCCATGGTTTCAAGCAATAAATAGCATTGGCAAAACAATATGAGGTGATGCAATACATAAAACCCGAACTTCTACAAAGGATAAAGAAGGCTTCAGAGAAACCATGCCATGCTCATGGGATATCAAATAAGAAATGTCCAAGATAATCAGTCACAGAACCTCGATGCATGTAGTGCTAAGGAAATGAAACAATGTAATGCCCTTATTGCTCACGGGTTTTCAAGACATGTAAAGGCCACCATGATGCCATTTCACTGGCCTCCAAATTCAAGAGAAAATTTCATATTCATACAACAATGTCCCAGCTTCAACGGGTTATATATACAAATGAAACAATGAAATAGTGAGCCAGCCCAAGAACATCCCAAATGCCATAGCAACAAATATTGGTGGGTTTATGATGCCATTTATGGGCCAATAATAGCATAAAGGTGAAGTGTGCCAATTCGTAGGTCAGTGTATTCACATGACATGAAACTCAAAGCAAGTATGTCATGCCCTAGTTCAGCAAGTTCATGAGCTTTATGATATTCTAGGAGCCTGAACATCAAATGCAAAAGGGAAATGAACAGATGCCATCACAATGCAATGAACAGTAAATAGCAATGAATATGAGCCCTGAGCATTTCAAATATGCTAACAGTACGCTCTTGGGCCATGCTCAAATGTAATAACAGTGATCAATACATATAAATAGTGCATATACATAGTGCCCTAGCTCGTGGTTCATCGGGCATCTGGTGTTCATACTAATGTTTTCAAATGCAACAATGCCATTCATTCTAATGAATCAACCAAATGCAAAGAAGTAAATAAAAAATATAAGAGTGCCCTAATGCCGAGCATGCAATACTAGTACCATGCCCTCGAATACAACCAAAAAGGGTTTGCAGTGAATACATTCTAAACATGATCATAAACATGGCCTTCAACTTTCATTGCAGAATATAGAGACATCAATAATATAGAGAAATTTAAGCACTTAAACCAGTGAAATAGTCAAAACACAAAGCATGATGCCCTCATTTTTTCAAAGAAAAATAATAGTGAATACATTTTGATGGATATGTGAAATGCATATGCTATGCCCTCAAAGTAACTAGAATAGAATGCCAAAGATCAAGCATGCCTACCTCGATAACATGTTGCTAGGACTAAGGTTGCTATTTCTAGGTCAGAACTGAGAGAATTGCAGTAAGAATAGAAGTTTCCAAGTGCCGAGTTGAAGATTTTTGATGAAAGAGGTTCCTCATCTTTGAGCAAGGGTTTTGATAATAACATTGATTCCTTCCTCCCCTTTCTTTTAGGGTTGAGGTCTTCAAACTTTAGGTTATGTGTGATACATTTATTTTTATGAATATCCTCCCATTTTGTGGGTCAGTGATATTTGAAATATGTATGTAACCTATAGTTTAGTCTAGGGCATAGGAGGTTTTTTGTTATTTAACGCTATTATTTTTAAAATGTGTTTCCATTTTGGTTGAGACCATTTAAAAAAATAATTAGATCTATTTTTATGCCATAGTGGGATAGGTTTTATTGCTAAGTCATTGCAAAATATTATTGTAAGATATCGACAAGTGGTATTATTTATAAACCATTGTTAGATTATCAGTTAGAGGCATGAGTTAGTGGATGGAGCGGTCATCTTTGACTATTTATTTTTAGGGTCCCACTTTCCTCGACCCTAGGAATCTGGGAACCTGGCATTCAAACCATGATGTGGCCTCATGGGTCCATTTTATGACTTTTCTATTCTTAGGAGGTAGTGGGTTTGAATGCAGATTCTTAGTTTTAGCTTTTATACCTCTCACCTTTGGTGATTGAGGTTAGCTCTTCATTCTTTCTCTCTAATATGAGTGTTGTAGCTTTGAGAGACACAATTGTACTTGTTTCTTTTCAGCAATATTAAAATTGATCCTTCTTGTTCTCCTATAATTTTGGGTTTTCTTTTGAAGTCATATGCTAGATTATTGTGATGCTTCTATATCCTTAATCTACATTTTGTATTCAAGTTGGTGTTCAGGGATTTATCTTGATTCAGTAGTGTGATTTTTGTGTAATCAAGAATATCAGATTTGTGAAGATTTCTTCCTTTTCTGCATTCTAAGCACCTTGTTTCACTAAGAGTTGAGAAAGTGGGATTGAGTTGTGAGTTAGATTTGTTTTGTTGTTGGAGTAAGCTTATTCTCAATTGTGGTTTCTCTTCAAAATTCGGTGGATCACCTTTAGTTCATTTCAGTTGTAGTTGTTTAATTTCATGCATTTTCTCTCCCTTTTCCCTCCAAGTTTAGATAAGTTTCAAGTGATCCAAGGGGAAGTCGGCCCTTAATCTAGAGGTCTATTCTTGGATAGGTTACCCACAACCTAAGAATAGTCCCATATTTCATAGGATTGTTGGGTTCAATACTTAACAAAATAGGGTGCAATCCTTAGTGACAAAAGGAAACATCAAAGCCTGGAGAAAATTGGTCTTTGGGGATATCTTCAAGTCCAAAATCTCTATTAAGGCTAAGCTAGATTCCATCCAGAGTTCTATCCAAAAGAATGGTCTTTCCCCGATTTCAAAAGCCAATGAAAAATCTCTTATGTCTAGCCTGCATAACATTATCTCAAAGGAGGAGGTCTACTAGAGACAAAGATCTAGGTCATTGTGGCTGAAATTTGGTGATAAGAACACTCATTTCTTCCATATGACTGCTTCCAAGTAGAGGGCCTCCAATAGAATCTCCAACATTCACCTGCCTGATGGTATTGTGAGGGAAGATAAAGAGATCTCTAAAGCCATGGTTGATTTATTTTCTTCTCTTTTGTCTAAAGATGTTTCTTTATCTGGTGATGACCGAAGTCTCCTCCTTGATACTATACCCTCTTTGGTGGATGAGGGTACTAAGTTGTCTTTGATTTCTATCCCCTTGGTGGAAGAGATCAGAAGATCTATTTTTTTCTTTTGAAGGTTTCAAGTCTCTAGGTCCAGATGGTTTTCCCCACTTCTTCTCTCAGAAGTTTTGGAATATTGTTGGGTTGGACATCTATAATGTGGTGAAGGAGTTCTTTGGTTCTTGAACCAATCTAAAGGAGTTGAATGCTATGTTCATCATCCATATTCCTATAAATATTGGTATGGACATGGTAGACACTTTTAGACCTATCAGTCTCTATAACTCGATCTATAAGATATTCTCCAAGGTGATTTCTTTGAGATTGATATCTCTTCTACCTAAAATCATTTCTCCTCATCAGAGTGGTTTTTTTCTGGGCCGAAATTTTTTGGATTCTATCATCAAGGTCCATGAAGTGATTCATTCCTGTCATAGGTCTTAGAATTCTAGTTTTATTCTAAAGTTAGACCTCTCTAAGGCCTATGATAGGGTGGATTGGTCTCTATTGCTGAAAGTCCTCAAAGCTTTTGGGTTTTGTGATAAATTTATCTAGCTTGTCAACTAGCTTATTAGCACTATTTCTATGGCTGTAATCATGGATGGTTCCTCTTCCATATTTTTTGAACCTTCTGGAGGTCTTTATAAAGGTGAGCTATTATCCCCTATCATTTTTTCTATCTTGGCCGAATGCCTTGGTCACTTCTTTCAAAGCTTTGTTGGGAAGGGGTTGACAATAGGTATTAAGCCTTTGTCTTCCTTGGATACCTATTCTCGTGAGAAATTTGTGGATGATACTGTGATTATGGGCTCTTCATCTATCACCGAAGCCAAGAATGTGAAAAAGGCCCTCTCCCTTTACTCATCTTCCATGAGCCAAACTATCAACTAGGAGAAGAGATCTTTGTTCTTCATTAACACTTTGATAGATAGACAACTTCGTATTGCTAGATTGATTGGCTGTTCCATTGGGGAATTCCCTGCTACCTATCTTGGCCTCCCCTTGGGTTTTAAACTGATTGATACTTTTTGGATCAATTTAGTGGAGAATTTTAATAGAAAAATTGTCAGATGGAAAGGTTCTCTCTTGAGTCAAGGTGGTAAACTCCTTCTCCTAAAAGCCTCTTTATGAATTCTCCCAATTTTTTCTTTGAGTCTTTTCAAAATCCCTTCTAAATTTGTTGATCTTATTGAGAAAATCTAGAGGTCCTTTCTTTGGTCTAGAGTGGAAGATAGAAAATGGTTGGCTCTTGTGGCCTGGGAAAAGGTTTGAAAACCCTTGAAATGGGGAGGCTTGGGAGTCCATCTGAATAAGTTGATTAATAGTGCTTTATTGGGGAAACAAATTTAGTGGATCTACAGTGAGCAGAAGGAATGGAACCAGATCATCCTTAAGAAGTACCTTTTTCCATTCATAGGCATTATGGACTTTCTCAAGTCTAATATTAGGATTGAGGGTTCCGCTATTTGGAATAGCATCTAGCAAGATAAAAGTACCGCTCTCATGGGGGCAAAGTGGTTGTTGGGTAATGGATGCAATATTTTGTTTTGGGAGGAAAAATGGACTGGTAAGTCTTCTCTCACTTCCACCCTTGATGTCCATCCCCTCATCAAAGATTTCAATAGGAGATTTGGTCCTCAGGTTTGTAATTATTGGAACAATCAGTCTTGGGTTAATCTGGGTAGGGTGGATGATAGTCTTAAACCTTTAATGTTTGATCTCAATGTGCAGAAGCTAGAGATGGGGGTGGAGGATTTTGTAATTTGGGTCACTCATCCCTCAGGATCCTACATAGTTTCCTTAGCTACTTCTCTCCTCTAGAACCATTTGGACCCGCCCCTATTTTTTGCTAAGGTTTGGGACAAGAGATTGATACCGAAAGTTAACTTTTTTAATTGGTTGGTTTTGTAGAATAAGATTCTTATACTAGATAACCTTAAAAAGAGGGGGATGATGTTAGTTAATCATTTCTTCTTGTATTTGAAGGAGGAAGAAACTTCTTTCCACTTGGTTATCTCCTATCCTCATTCGTGGGAAGTTTGGAATTTGGTCCTTAGCATTTGGAACCAACACTCAATTTTTGCTATCACTCTACAGGATATTTTTATCCAATGGAGAAATGTTGATGTAGGTATTGAAAGGAACCTCTGGAATATTATGTCCCTGCATGTCATTTGGAAGATATGGAGAGAGCGTAATGACAAGGTGTTTAGAAAAACCTCATTTCCCCTAGTTGCGGTGGTAGAGAAAAGAAAATGAAGCATCTAGGAGAATAGTGAGGCATCTTTATATGCAAGAAGCTGGATTTTTTGCTGGTCTTAATCCTAACAAAGTCCCCAATGCCTCTAGGTTTGCGTGGAATAATGCATTATGGTTATCTCCCCCCAAGGGATGGATCAAGGTCAACTTCGACAAGGCTTCTAAAGGAAACCTAGGTCCTACTGGGTGTGGTGGAATGATAAGGTATGATGTGGCTAACTACATTACTATAGTGGATTTCCCCATTGGAACTCAATCTAACCATGTGGTGGAAGTGGCAGGTCTCCTTTAGACTTTAAAAATTATTAATTTATCTAAATGTAATAAAGTTTAGATTGAAGGTGTTCTGATGAACATTTTAGACTACATCAAGGGTAAGTCTAATCCTTCATGGACAATCAAAGATATGATCAAAGATTCTCTTGTAATTATTAACACTTTTCAAGAAGTACTTATTGCACATGTGTATCATGAGGCCAATGGGACAACATACACATTGGCTAACCTGGCTATCAAATCGGATGGTATCATGAATTGGCAAGGAGGAAGTAAACTTAATGTCGATTTAAAAGCTATGGTGGCATATGAAAAGATTCACTGTAGGAGGGGGTGGTCCCACAATAGTGTGTCCCACCTTTTGGCCAACTTTGACACAAAGATCAACATTCTGAGAAAAAAAATTCACTTTCAAACATGTGTTACTGCAAAACTATTAGGAATTTGAAGATGATGTAAACTAGAGTCTTTAAGAACTTTCCTTCTAGTTTCTAAATATATTTTTCTAAAAAAAATTAAAATTCATTTTTCCTTCTCCTTCGAAAAGTGGTTTGTGTGAAAAACTATGTTTTTAAGGAGTTACTGTCACTTGGATCAACATAATTTTTTTTTAAAATATGATAATGATATAATTATTTTGAGATTATATTTGTAACTTCAATATCTAAAGGATTCAATTGGTTTCATTCATTTTGGGTCAATATTTCATAGTTGGGTATGTCTAGGATCATGGTATGCCAAAAAGTGGTGATGTGAAAAAGAAGTCTTGATTGATAGACTCTTTGAAAAACAACTATAACTTTCAAAAAATATAACATTTTTGAAATATGAAATATACATCACCTTCCATGCTTCACCTAATACAATAATAATAACCAATTGTTTCAATTTTATGAGGTTTAGACTAAGTTAAGGTGGTCAGACATGAGAGTTTTTATATTCAAGAAAAATTGTAGGAGAAAAATCATAATTAATTATTTACTTGGAAAAAATTACAAAAAAATATACATCACATCTGGACACAAGTCTACTAATTTTATTTAGAATCTTATAAAGAAATATTATCATTTGACTTTGTTTAATGTGGTCAGACATACACCTACTTGTTATCTTTCTAGTCTTGATTGATAGACTTATTGAATAAGAGTTATAACTTTCAAACTGTATAACATTTTTGAAATCTAAAACATGTGTCACATTCTATACTTTTCCTACTAAAAGAAAAATATTTTTAAAAAAAAAATTTGATAAAGTTTAGACTAAGTTTATGATTAAGTAAAACAGGTTTTACAAGGTGCTTGAAACCCACAACATAGTTTAAAAGAAGAAGTAAGGAGATAAGTTTAGAGTTAAAGCATTAAAAACAAAGGAAAGAGCCACAGAAAGGCCAACCAAGAAACAACCACAAAAAAGGAAAGACAAAACAAAGCAAAAAGAGGTAGGCACCGGAAGTCAGGTTAAGCCAGGCTCCTGAGCATGACCACAACATTGCATTTGAGAGCCTCCATCATCTCTGCTACCTGTTTAACATTCTGAATGTCTTGGAGTCCATGGGAGCCATCATCCTCCCTATTTTTCTTTGTTCTGGCTCTAGTTCTTTTTCCTAGACCCTCGATGGGTTTCTTCTTCTCTTCCTCCATTGTCCTTTGATCAACACTGCTTTCCATCTTTTCTTCCATTTTGTTGATTAGCAGCTTAATGTGGTCATTGGACGCTTTTAGAATGTTATAGTTTTTCTTAGAAATACCCTTTAGGGTGTTCTCTAGACTGATCATTTTAGATTCCAGGTTCTCAACCCTAGCCTCCAGGCTTTGCTTTTGCTCGGTGGTTTTGTGATCCTTGCCATCAGTACTCTGAATTTTTTCTTTGAGGTCTTTAATTTCATGGAATAGCCATTTGAAGGACCTGTACTGATCCAGCATACTATTCTTAGTTTTGTTAAGGAAATCCATCTCCATTTCCCTAGCCTTATTGTTGAGAACCACTAGAGCGGGGTCAATCAACTCCTCCTTATGGATTTTTCCTTCGGTATCCTCCAGAATTTGAGGGTAAATGACCTCCCTTATGATCAACAATTTCCTTACCCAAAATTTGGGCTTTGAAGAAATCATAAATCAATAGTAAGAAGCCTTCATGTAGGGTAGGGTTAGCTATGTTCTTCTCTCTAAAGCCATTAATATTCTCATTTATTAAGGAATAGAGATAAAATGGGATGGAAATATTTTTTCTATGCCTAAAGTGATTCAACAAAACAAAGTGGTAGGTAACAATTCTATCAAACCTGGTATCTAGAGTGATGTATGATATGAGGGCCTTGAGAAAAAACTACCATAGCATTTTCAAACCTACAAGATGGTAGTAAGTACCTGTCTTGACAATAGCCTTCTTCTCCTTGTTGTCTCTCACAAAATTGTTGACAACATTGTTAGAAATTTTATGATCTCTATAAAAATCTTTCCTAACAATGGGGATGCCAATGACCATGGAGATCACCTCCTCCATGACAATAAAGGATTTACCCTCCATCTCCACCATTCCCTCATTCTATCTTTTAACAAATATTTTGGTGATCTCCTTCCTGCTTTCGTGGAGTATTTCTATGAAGGTGGTGATTTCCCCTTTCTATAGGGCACTCCAAACTTTACTGTGATTCTTCCACTTCTTGCTATCATTCTCTGGCTCCCTTCTGTGTCTTTCCCTAACCATGGCTATAGTTTGGGCACTGGTAACTCTCTGGTAAGGCAAAACCTTAATTCTTTCCATTTTTCTTCCAGCCTTAGTTCTTAGCTTTCTAGATTTTTTCCTTTGAAGATAATTACAGTTCTTGGGAAATGAAACCTAGAAAGCATGTGGAGGAGATGAGTAGTAATTAGCCTTACTGTCCCTCTAGTGCTTGTTATTAATATAATAACTCCTCCAAAAAACCCCTTTTCTTTCATCATTATCTTTTATTATTCCTTTGGTACTTTGGAGTCTGTCCCCATCACGAGAATCCTTCACATCACCTGAGAAATCTTCAACATGGTGCCACTCCTGTTAGCTTCCTTGCTATCTACCTTGTTGGTGATGAAGTCAGTGATCTAGATGACATCCCTAGACATGTGATAAAAGTGGACCACTTTAAGATTGTTTTGAATGGCCCACAAAGCATCAAATGTGTTGGTGCTTTTGGTGATGTAGAAAGAGTCAACTTCTAACCAGAGATGTTTGTCCCCTATTTCAAGGGTTGTGGTAAACTGGAGGGTCAAACAAGCTTCCACAATAGTTTGAGATCCTAGGGGAAGGTTGACCACAATGAAACCAAATTGGATTCCATCACTGCCCACCTGGCCTGGGTTCCCTCTGGCCGCTTCGTTGAAATTGGCTTTAGACCAGCCAGGCTAAAAAAAAATTCCTTTGTTATTCTCCTGAGCTGCATCCATGGCCTTTCCTTCTTCATAGATGACTTTAGCTTTAAGATTAGTAGAGTTCCATAAATTGATTCCCTCTAACTTATCCATCTGCATAATAATTTCTTGGATTAAAAAAATATGTTTTCTGTGATTCCTGATCATGTTCCTAATGACATCCTACTTGTATGAGCTGATGAGCCCATAGGGGTTACTTGAAGTGACTATCATTTCTTATTGGAGGTGCAGGCTACTTGGATGGTTTTTTGAGTTCCATCTGCAATGTTCTTACTAGCTTCTTCTTACCTAATATGACTTGCCTTGACATCGGCTTTGTTTCTACTCCTGGTTGTTGTAGGGGAAACTGGAGAGGGGTCTCTGCTATTGGATCTCTTCTTATGTTGGACCTTGGACTAGCCCTCCTTTACATCTTTGTATTTCACACAGAGCTCTTCCATCTTGGTGAGCTACCTTGGGGAAACAATGACCATCAGTTTTTCCATTTGTAGGACTTTATTTGAGTCTTGCATCTCAAGACATGGGTGGGATTCATGAGATGGGGTGCCATTAGACCTATCCCTTATCAGACTGGAAAAGCATTCTTCCAGCGAGGATTCTAGGGAATCCAGAACAATGGATATAAAAATAGACCGAGGGCACGAATCACCTCCTTCCGCTAGGCCATCTTCCTTGATTTATTCCATGGTATCTTTCTTAATATTGACTTCTAGACCTATGCCTTCTAAGGGGGGAAACTCCTCTCTAAGATCTGTATTGTCTTGATTTATTGATTCTTTGATATTATCTTGTTGTCTTGTCGACTCCCCATCTACTGATTTATCCTTTTCATCCTTGGTTTCGAGGATCTTAGGTAAGATTTTTGGTCGATCCTTTTTTTTCCACACTCTATAGATGTTGGCCTCTGTGCCCACCTATTAACATGGTTAGACATGAGAGTTTTTGTATTCTGGAAATGTTGTAGAAGAAAAATCATAATTAATTATTTACTTGGAAAAAAATTACAAAAAATATGTGTCACATTCGGACATGAATCTACTACTTATATCTTGAATCTTTTGAAAAAAAAAAAGTCATTTGATTGTGTTTAAGGTGGTCAGACATACACCTACTTCTTATTTTTTTCCTGAAATTTTTGTACTACTACATTGAAATTCAAAATTTTCAACATATAGAATAATTGTTTTTCAAAAAAGGCCTAGTATCTTAGAAAATAAATTCAATTTTCTATGGATTCTCTTCTTACATATTTTTTATATAATATTTATTACTTGTTCAAATTTTTATGTCAACTTTCCTAAACCCAATTTTCTAAATTTTCATTGCCACTTAAGGGCCTAGTTTGGCATACCATGATCCTGCACATACCTAGTTTATTAAGTTCTAAAGTGATAGTAACTTTAATTTAGACATAAGGTCACTTGGATTTCTCTAACTTGATTTGTATATATTGAAATTCATTTTTTCTTTATTTTATAGAAAGGTAACACAAATACACTTTTCCTACATATTTTTCATAATTTTTTTTTAATTTACTATTTTTCCCAATGTCTTGAAGAGACAGGTTGTTGAATGACCAAACAACCCATGTTTAGTTAAAGTAATATTTAAAAGTGATAATGAGCTCAATATGTACTAAAATTATATTCATTAGAAAGCTTGTTCCAAATAGCATCATACTACATATATAGGTTATTCAAATGGATTCATTTGATTTGCCAAAACATAAAGTTAAAGTGATTTTTTGTATGTATTTTAATAGGTGTGAAGGAGACTCTATTGTAGGTATGAATGGGGAGTATAGATGTTATATCAATGTTTTTTTAATCTAAGAGGATTTGAGCTAACCATTTGTAATTAATTCCTTCAAATGGAACCTCTCAAGGCTTAAATCATCATATTTTATTAAAAATGTGTTATTTCAGCAAAAATCAGCATGTCTAAAAAAGTGGGACACACTATTGTGAGACCACCCAGGGATGATTTTGTGTATCTCCATAGCATTAATGAAAAGACAACTATGCAATAAGGGTGACTATATCATTATGGAAAGTCTTGGCATTCCCAAGAATGAGAGGAGAAGACATGATTTTTTTAGAGGTGTGACAGGTTGTTTCCTTTTCATCTTTTTCATCCTGTTCAAATATTTTTCAGTGTTTCTTTGTAGCTTTGCTCCTGGAGAAGTAAGAATGGGTGGGGATCTAAATCATCATGAACCCAAGAACTAAAAGAGGTGGAATGATGAGAAAGAGGTTTGGGAAAAGATGCAAAAAGGAGGGATTACCACTTTAATAGAGAAACTGTATGGTTTTGATGAAGAGGCTACCAAGAATTTTGTTGACAGTTGGAAGGAAAGCACAATTACCATTAGGGGGATGGATGTCAAAATTATCAAGGATCTCATTGCTAAGATCTCGGGCCTTATCTTGAAAGGGATGAAATTTTATAGGGACAAGAATTTCTCTTATAATACTATTCATCATTTTTGGAAGGACGAAGAGGAAGCTAAGAAACTGGTTAAAGACACTAGGGGCTACTATGATCTCCTTAGCTTCAAGGAGATCTGGTCCAAGGTGATGGTGGCTATTATGGAATACATTACTCTTGATAAGAGGTATAAAAGGGCCCATTCTTATCACTTTTTCCTTCTCTATCACTTTAGGCACAAGGTAAGGGTTTTGTTTCCCTTTTATTAGCTTACTTCCCTTTGATAGAGCATTGCTGAGCATAAAAGAAAAGAGAATAAGATGATTCTACATGAAGGGATTATTCTTCTTATTGTTGAGAATATTAGTAAGAAGGTGGCTCTCATCCCTTCTCCTCTTCAGCCCCTGGAGGGAGGGCTATCATTATCTCGGTCAAGAGAGGTAGGGAGGCTATGGTTAAGGAGGGCTCATCCTCTAAAAAACTAAAAATTGATAAGAAAAGTTGTATGGACACTAAGTCGAAGGGGGATAGTGTTGGGGGTTTCTTGGATTTTAAAGGGATTTCTCTGAAAAAGCATAAGAATGATAGCAATGACTCTTTGTCTGCTATTGGGAGTGAAATGAAAGCATAGGGGATTAAAAACATTGAGGTTGTGTTGGATATGGGTGATCAGAGTGATCCTGGGGGTCAGAAGGTCCCTATCTTGGTTGACTATGCCAGTTCTATGGACCATGATGTCCCCATTTCTCTGAACATTGTTGCTGCTACTGAAGAGGTGTCAAATATTAAAGATAATGATGTGAGAGGTAAGGAGACCCTTCTAGAAAATGATATTCTGTCCTCTTCTAGAACTATCCCTTTCCTTAAGACTATTGATATGCAGGAGAGGAATGTTCAGCTCCTCAAAGAAGATTTGGAGGACAAAATTGACCCTCCTTTTGGTGTCATGCAAATGACCAAGGCTATGTCCATGTATTCCTTCTATCTAGTCAAATGGTTTTTCATGAGATAAAAACTCTGAGCCTCAACCTCAGATCTCTCTCCGCTACATTGGTCATTATTTAGGAAAGACTTGGTGTTGGGTTGGATGGCATGACCAAAGCTGGGGAGAACAAGGATGAGGCAGGATTGATGTAGGATAAGATTGATAGGTTGTTGACCACTCTCAAGAAGATCATGATGGACACCAACCATTTTATGGGAACTGTGGTTGATTGCATTAGTAACATCAAGAAAGAATTAAATGTCGGTTCCCTTGTTAAAATTGATGATACCAATGATGACAAGGATCTGTCTCGACCTAGAAAATGCACTAGATCATCAAAGAAGAAGAAGATCTAGGAGAGGATTTTGGAGCTTTTAGACCTCAATGCGGCCATTACCAAAATTTCAAGGCTAAAAAAGATATGGAGGCAACTTTGCTGGAGTATGCCTAGTTTCTTTATTTTCCATTTTCTTCTTTCTCTGTGTCTTCATTGTTGGGTTGTGTTTTTTGTTTACATGTTGTAGGATGGTTTTTTGTGCTTAGGTAAGGTCTGCTGGCGAGCTAGTTTTATGAGCCCTATTTTTCTTGGGTGGTTTTTGTTGTCACTAAGGATTGCACCCTATTTTGCTAAGTATTGAACCCAGCAATCCTATGAAACATGGGATGATTCTCAGGCTATGGGTAACCTATTTGAGAATAGACCTCTGGATTAAGGGTCAGCTTCCCCTTGGATCACTTGAAACTTGTCTAAACTTGGAGGGAAAAGGGAGAGAAAATGCATGAAATTAAACAACTGCAACTAAAATGAACTAAAGGTGATCCACCAAATTTTGAAGAGAAACCAGAATTGAGAATAAGCTTACTCTAACAACAAAACAAATCTAACTCACAACTCAATCCCACTTTCTCAACTCTTAGTGAAACAAGGTACTTAGAATGCAGAAAAGGAAGAAAACTTCACAAATCTGATATTCTTGATTGCACACAAATCACACTACTGAATCAAGATAAATCCCTAAACACCAACTTGAATAAAAAATGTAGATTAACGATATAGAAGAATCACAATAATCCAGCATATGAATTCAAAAGAAAACCTAGAATTATAGGAGAATAAGAAGGATCAATTTTATTGTTGAAAAGAAACAAGTATAATTGTGTCTCTCAGAGCTACAACATTCATATCAGAGAGAAAGAATGAAGATCTAACCTCAATCACCAAAGGTGAGAGGTATAAAAGCTAAAACTAAGAATCTGCATTCAAACCCACTACCTCCTAAGAATAGAAAAGTCAGAAAATGGACCCATGAGGCCGCATCATGGTTTGAATGCTAGATTCCCAAATTCCTAGGGGTGAGGAAAGTGGGATACTAAAAATAAATAGTCAAAGATGACTGCTCCATCCACTAAGTCATGCCTCTAAATGATAATCTGACAATGGTTTATAAATAATACCACTTGTCGATATCTTACAATAATATTTTGCAATGACTTAGCAATAAAACCTATCCCACTATGGCATAAAAATAGATCTAATTATTTTTTAAAATGATCTCAACAAAAAGGGAAACACATTTTAAAAATAATAGTGTTAAATAACAAAAAACCTCCTATGCCCTAGACTAAACTATAGGTTACATACATATTTCAAATATCACTAACCCACAAAATGGGAGGATATTCATAAAAATAAATGTATCACACATAACCTAAAGTTTGAAGACCTCAACCCTAAAAGAAAGGGGAGGAAGGAATCAATGTTATTATCAAAACCCTTTCTCGAAGATGAGGAACCTCTGTCATAAAAAATCTTCAACTCGACACTTGGAAACTTCTATTCTTACTGCAGCTCTCTCGGTTCTGACTTAGAAACAACAACCTCAGTCCTGGCAACATGTTATCGAGGTAGGCATGCTTGATCTTTGGAATTCTATTCTAGTTACTTTGAGGGCATGCATAGCATATGCATTTCACATATCCATCAAAATGTATTCACTATTATTTTTCTTTGAAAAAATGAGGGCATCATGCTTTATGTTTTGACTATTTCACTAGTTTAAGTGCTTGAATTTCTCTTTATTATTGATGTCTCTGTATTCTGCAATGAAGGCTAAAGGCCATGTTTATGATCATGTTTAGAATGTATTCACTGCAAGCCCTTTTTGGTTGTATTCGAGGGCAAGGTACTAGTATTGCATGCTTGGAATTAGGGCACTCTTATATTTTGTATTTACTTCTCTGCATTTGGTTGATTCATTAGAATGAATGGCACTATTGCATTTAAAAACATTGGTATGAACACCAGATGCCCGATGAGAGATGAGCTAGGGCACTATGTATATGCACTATTTATATGTATTGATCATTGTTATTACATTTGAGCACCACCTGAGAGCGTATTGTTAGCATATTTGAAATTATTAGGGCTCATATTCATTGCTATTTACTATTCATTGCATTGTGATGGCATATGTTCATTGCCCTTTTGCATTTTGTGTTCAGGCTCCTATAATATCATAAAGCTCATGAACTTGTTGAACTAGGGCATGACATACTTTCTTTGAGTTTCATGTCATGTGAATACATTGGCCTGTGAATTGGCACACTTCACCTTTATGTTGTTCCTGGCCCGTAAATGGCATCATAAACCCACAAATATTTATTGCTATGGCATTTGGGATGTTCTCGGGGTGGCTCATTGTTTCATTGTTTCATTTGTATATATAACCCGTTGTAGCTGGGACATTGTTGTATGAA
This sequence comes from Chamaecyparis obtusa, assembly GCA_027943335.1. Lineage (NCBI taxonomy): Eukaryota > Viridiplantae > Streptophyta > Pinopsida > Cupressales > Cupressaceae > Chamaecyparis > Chamaecyparis obtusa. The sequence goes on from BSBK01008575.1 coordinate 22,317, forward strand.
TATGAAATTTTTTCTTGAATTTGGAGGCCAGTGAAATGGCATCATGGTGGCCTTTACATGTCTTGAAAACCCGTGAGCAATAAGGGCATTGCATTATTTCATTTCCTTAGCATTGCATACATTGAGGTTCTGTGACTGATTATCTTGGAAATTTCTTATATGATATCCCGTGAGCATGGCATGGTTTCTCTGCAACCTTCCTTATCCTTTGTAGAGGTTTTGGTTTTATGTATTACATCACCTTGTATTATTTTTTCGATGTGATTTACTAATTGAAACCATGGCTTGGAAAATTTTACTATGTCCATTCATATTCATTATTGTCTTATTGGAGCCCATGATAATTGGAACCATGCTTCTCGCTGAACATTCCTTTGATGATGATCTACCCCCTTCGTGATATCACTTGCTATTGCATCTTTGAAGGCTTGTCCTGTATATATGATTTTATTATTGGCACTATGCATAGCCCATATGATATGTACTTATGATTATTCATGGCACCACTGTACCTATGCTCTGCTTATGGCACTAGACTTTGAGTTAAGGCATACTCAATGTTTTGATACCCGAGAGTTATAATACCATATTTACTATTTGATCTTCATTGCTTGGCCACTGTTATTGCTTAGGCACTGTTAGGGTATCATGTGTTTGTTGTTGCATTAATGTTTAAAGATTCCAAGGCCTGAGAGCTAGGTTATCTCATGAACCTCATACATCATGCTATGGAACTGAATGTGCCTATTGTGCTTACTATCAATGACTTCACCGCTGAGGGCAATCTATGGCATCATTTTTATTTACTAGCCCAGTTGTATTATGGGGCACTATGAATGGACTCAAGGCTTATTATGATTTGCATTGTTGATTATCATACCTTGTTGTTGTACTTGAGGGGCCTAAGAACTGATTGAGAAAATGTTGATACTTTGTCAACTCTGTGCTAGTGTGCATTATGCTATTATATATTCCACCCTGAATTGATGTCTCCTTAATTTGTTGTATATTTATGGGTGCTTATGAAACAACAATGTTATCATTGTGTTGCCATTGCCTCATGCTACATCACACATATGATATGCCCTATTGGAATATTAATGCAGATCTAAAATACATCTATGTTATAGTGTGCCTTATCTAGTACATAGATTTGTGTGCCCTGATCCTAGCTCTATTTTCCCTTGATGCCATGGTAGATCTCTATTGTTCATTTATCGTAGCTTAACTAACATCATGCCTTGGTGCCCCTGTTGGCTGATCATATCATCATGCTCATGTTACAATACATACATTTTCTATTTTGTACCTTGATACTAGTATTTGACTTATCATGTCATGCTGCTTGATTGATCCTCATTGATTTTAAATCATCTAGATGCTCTCCCTTTGTATATATGGTGTGTGCTCTTGGCCCTTGATACAATCATGATGGAGATCATGAGGTTTCCCTATCATGATCTGCATCAAGAGCCCAAGTCATTCATGGAATTCATTATTGGATCAGCTTCCCTGTATCTTCACATGAAACAAACACATTAGTGAAAACATGGTGCCTCTTTTTCTCTTTGGAGCCTTATGCACATGCCTTGAGCATAACCTTGTTAGAGGTGCATGGCTGAGTGTACATATGCATTCTGTAGATATTGTGATACTAGCCATTGCATAGATCCATTGGATCTAACCCATATCCCTTCTTCTCTTCTTGCAGGTTCTAGATCTCAGGAGCTCTCTCGAATAGGACCGAATTCGGACTTCAATACCAGGCAATGTATGGTACCCTAGTATTTGATAAATTTTCCTTTATGTATATGTATACTCATTTGTTCAATTTTGGTAATGGCTACGCTCAAGGCCTGTGTGAGCTCAGATAAATGCTTCCTTCTTTCAGTTCCTTCCCTTCTGTATAGTATACATACATGCATGTGTAGCTTTAGATGCAGTTCATTTCCTTTTACTTTCATGTACTTTGTAATGAAATGAACACAAACTTAAAGAAGATCACCTAATAACACAAACTAGGGTATTGTAGCATCATTTAGTAATTAGGTCTCCAAACTTAAGAATGAGAAAAAATATGGCAACAGTTTTAATGACTTATCTTTTGTATCTTTGTTGTAAGGGGTTTCGAGTCCTTAGTTAAAACCTTTTTTTACTAGTAATCGAAAACATTGCCTCCAAAAAAGAGAAGGAATAAAGAGCATGTGTAATGGTAATGTAAAATAAATTATACTATAAAAAAATTATTAAGTTAAAAAATCATTATACCTACATGCAATTTTGCAGTATAACCTGCCATTTGTATCATTTTACTATTAGCTTCATGACATGTTATAATTACAAATTGAATAAGTGATTAAACATGTATAAGTGTACCAATAAAAAGGAAACCTGGCCACTAACACAATTTTTCCAAAGTCCAATGTAAAATTCATCATTTAACAACTCCCCATGGTTCTCACATCAATTGTAAATGGAAGGCACTATTTAGATACAAGCATGGTAGTGATTGTAAAATAAGAATACAAAATAATTTTCAAGGAAAAAGGCATGCATTATTGACTACGATAACATCTTCAATCGATCATGGAGTCACAAGTGAAACATATCCAAGGAAGTTTTGGAATATACATATAACAAGGTAGTCCCACATAGCTACTTAACTAATTTTCTACATATATTTTTAGCAACACAGGTGGTTTCATGTAAATTTTTAATCAAGCACAAAGGATATTTTGGAATCATTTTCTATAATTATGGAGCTGCTAAGTTTAGGATTAAAATTAAGTTGTCTATGAATAGTAAAGTTTGAAACAATGCAACCACTATCGAATAAGAAATATGCCACATGGCTGAATATATTTCCTTCTATGCCCTTTTCTCATTTAAAAAATAAAATAAAAATGTATGTGGTTAAAAAAAAGGATTCCACAACTGCTTATAATAAGAGGAAAAATAAAATGGCACAAGACCACTAAATAAGTCTCTTAAGTTACCAAAATCAAGTGACTTAACAAAATCAACTAACTAGCCACATGGAGCCTCATAAATTTCATATAATAATCACACTTCTCAAACAAGAGTATAAGAATTTGCAAATAGAAAAGATTGAACCAACGATTTAGAGGTTAAGGAAAAGCACAAGAGAGATGATATGAATGCAATGATTGATATTGAATTGATCCAATGAATTCACCTTCATGTCCATGATTACATAATAGGCCTCCTTATATAGGAAAGGCGATAAGAGAGAAAGATAAGGAGTTGATAAGCTATCTCCTATGCTAGGTGTAATCACATGTCCACCGAATGTGGATCATCCTCCATTATGCAATAAAGTATGTGCAATGGATTAGGATGATAATGTGATAAGAGCACTAAAGGTGGATCTCACACCAAAAGTGGAATTTCGCCTACACCATGTGCATAATAAGGTACAAACTCCTAGGTGTCTCAATCACAAACTACTATGCAATGCATTGTCCTAAGTAAGATTAAGTAAAGTGTAATTAGGAATATTTAATTACACCAACACCCCCCCTTAAGTGCAAATTAGGGGAATGCACTTAAGCTCACAATGCAAGATGGGTCCTAGCAACTAGGCCATGTTAGGTACCCATGTACAAAATACATGAAATGCATAACTCTCATAAAGTAGAGAAAGAGGGAAAACCTCATGGGAAAAACCCTCCCCCGAAAAGAGAGAAGAAAACAAGATGCATGGATGGATGGAGTGCTCAAGACCCCCCAAGAACTACATACATCATGTATATATACAAAGAATTATCCCCCCATAAGAAGAATAGTTGGAGACATGATATCCCCCCCATAATGTAGAAGCTCCCATGTTGATGAAGAGTACTTTCAAACAATAGATCAACCAATGCTTACAAGAAACATGTCTCCCCTTAGGAAGAAATACATACATCAAATAATGAAGAAGCCAATCCTTGTGAAAATGGAATGAGGAAGAAGATGAAGGTCTCCATGTATGAATCTCTAAAGACTAAATAGGTATTTCCAAGATCAAATAATCTATCACCTCATGTGACAAATCAAGTGAAGAAAGAGAAGAATCAAGAACACCAATCTCCAAAGAAGGTGAAGAAGTATCCCCAATTATGATGTTGTCATCAAAGGAAAGAGAAACTCCCTCATGCATGTCTTCCAAATCTGCATCATGAGAATCAATGAGTGTTGAAGAGGCATCCAAGTAGTCATCACACTCTACAAGATTTGAAACACTATGATCATCCTGCTGAATAGTAGAGCCCATGTCTGAAGAAGTAGGAGGTGGAGGAGTAGGAAGCCGAACACTTGTCTCAACAAAAAAATGATTCAAGTGCCCAAAGTTCTCCTCATAATTATCCCTTGGAAAAGGGATGTGTACATCATGAATATCATTGTCATCATCAAAAAAATGTGAAAAAGAATACAAGCATGATGTATGATCAACAAATCCCATAGCTATGACATCTCTAGTCTCCATGTCCCTAATGTAGATAAAATCAGGAGTGAACTCAACAATTTTACCTTGTGCCCCATGTGTAATTTGGTAAATAGAAAGAAGATTAGTGGTCAAGGATGGTACACAAAGAACATCATTAAATGTCCCCTCTCCCATAGGAATAGAACCTTTCCCACAAACTCTCATGAATGTGTTGTTACCCATCAAAATATTAGGAGAATTACAAGGCTCAATGGAAGAAAACATATCCATAGAAGATGCCATATGATGTGATGCACCTAAATCAAGAAGCCATTTACCTTTCTTAGGATGTGTGGAAGACAAAAGTTCTTGTCCTTTACCTTTATCCTTAGATGATGATGGAGATGTAGAAGCTGCCAATTGTGTAGAAGAAGGAGTAGACACTAATGAGGGGAACTTAATGTTGTGCTTCTAAATAATGTGAGTTAGCTCATCAATATTCTTTTGAAAACACTTATGCTCATCATGTCCTAGATTTTTACAATAAGCACATTTATCCCTCTTTCTTCTAGATGATTCCTCTCTTGAAGAGGACTTGTATTCAGTAGTATTGTGTGAAGGAGATTCATTACCTTTATCACGAGGCTTAGGATCCTTATGTTGGTTCTTTCCTTTTCCATTAGAATCCTTTAATGTAGACTCACTTGCAATCAATGCTTGATGTGTGGAAGGCTTAAATTGACCCATCTGTGACAACTTTGCTTGTTCCCTTGTGAGTTGCACTGCAAATTCATCAAGAGAGGGAAATTTATATGCACTACCAAGAGCATCCATAGTAGCATAGAATGTAGAAACAAAGATATAATAATCAAGACCTAGCTTGGAAAGAATAGAAAAGATTAATTGTTCATCTGCCTTAACAATGCCACATGTAGAAAGCTCCAATCTAATAGAATTGAACTTAGAGAAAAAGTCTTGAATATTGTCAAAATCACTAGGATTTAGACCTATGAGATCATTATCTAATTTAAATTTTCTCATTCTATCAGGTTTACCAAAGAGTCCTTCCAATATGACCCAAGCATCATGAGGATATGTGCAAGATGCAATATGAAAGTGCAAGTTGCAAGAGATGGATGATCTAAGAGAGCCAAGTGCTTTATCCCTTTGATCAAACCATTTTTTCCTTTCTGTAATAGCTATTTGTGGTTCTTGATCCTGCCCAAGAGTCATTCTAAGCAATCCAATACTCAACAAATGATCACTTAAAGATACTTTCCATTCATGGTAGTTATATGGAGTGAGGATTTTAACCTTTGAATTATCCATATTGAAACCAAATAATGATTGATAACTACTGATAACTTCTTCAAATGACTGATGAAAATTAGAAACTGAAATCCAAGGATTAACCAAGTACAAATATAGCCCTAAAAAAACCTATTTATGAAATTGATATATCCACCCAAAATCACTAAAAAATGATTGCAAATCTAGAAAGTATACAAAAAATTACCCAAATTCACCTTAGAATGTTACCGTATGTGCCCAAATGAAGCCCTGGAAGTTGTAGAAATCAAGAACAAATAGGAATAGTAAAAAAATCTACAATTTATGATAAATATGGTCACCCAATTGCAAAAATAATGCCACCAATGGATTCTTCAGGAAATTTTACACAATTTCAAAAAACATTGCTCGAAAAAAGGAGCAAAAATGAGCAAGATATGGCCCTCTGAAGTTGGATTGCCAAATCAAAAACTCCAATGGTGAAGGCTGATAAATTTCAAAACCCGATGACATAAAAAAAAAACTATCTTAAATTTGACGGTTGAATGGCCATCAAAAATGCCCAATTTTGCCTATTTTGACGGCTGGATGGTCATCAAATTTAAGCTCATAAAAGGGTGATGCTAGTAAAAAAATCTAACCCCCTGATTGACGTGGCAGTTGACATGTTAGGTCGTATGCGTGATGTCAGCTTCGTATGGGCGATTGGGAGATGATATTAGCAAAGTGATGTGGCATTGTTGACTAAACCGGTTCCATGTGGCAGGTGCTGAATGGTTGGAGAGGTAGATCTGGGTTGTTGTGTGGCAGCCTATGGTTCCTTCCACGTGGTTGAGGTGGTAGCAGGTTATTTGTCATGTGGCTGTGGGTAAGTGGCTATGTGGCAACTGAGGTGGCTCCCTCAGTGTGTGTAGAGACATCATGTGGTGGCTGATGGAGTAGGTGGCTAGGCTACAGAGGCGGTCGGGTGGCGAATCTTGTTGCTTGGGTGGCTCTGTGGTGGAGAGCTGTGGGAGTTTAATCCCACATGCAGTAGAAATGGAATTTAGAATCCATTAATATATGTGGTTGCCTAGTAGAGTAATAAACAAGCGAGTCAAGCTCACTTGCTACTTGCCTTCAGGCTAGACTACAGGGTCCATGCTTGGTGTGGGTGCTCTACTATTGTATTTGATGATGTCAACATATGGTATGCTGGCCTAGATGGAATATTCTATGATGTGAATCAATAGAAATTCTAGGGCACGTACCAGGCCCGATAACAATATTTTGCAGAGACAAAAAATAATTTCCAAAATATTAACAAAATAATTTATTTTTTTTGTTTGAAAAATCATACCGTAGAGGTGCAGATCAGGTTGTACAGTCCGATTTGCAAGAATTTTTTGCCTTGATTTTGACTTTCACTGAATATGGGCGAGTTTATAGTCGATTTTAACTAAAATAGCCTCTCAAACGCAATGGTGAGGTCAGATTTTCTCTAAGATGCCTCTATAACACATTGGTTCCTAGATCTAAGATTTGGACCTTCAAAGCTTGCATCAAGATCTCTTTAAATTGGCTAACAAAAAATGCTTAATGGCTCTGATACCATGTAAGAATTTGTAAATAGCAAATATTGAACCAAGGATCTAGAGGTTAAAGAAAAGCACAAGAGAGATGATATGAATGCAATGATTGATATTGAATTGATCTAATGAATTCACCTTCATGTCCATGATTACATAATAGGCCTCCTTATATAGGAAAGATGGTAAGAGAGAAAGATAAAGAGCTGATAAGCTATCTCATATGCTAGGTGTAATCACATATCCACCAAATGTGGATCATCCTCCATTATGTAATAAAGTATGTGCAATGGATTAGGATGATAATGTGATAAGAGCACTAAAGGTGGATCTCACACCAAAAGTGGAATTTCTACTACACCATGTGCATAATGAGGTGCAAACTCCTAGGTTTCTCAATCACAAACTACTATGCAATGGATTAGCCTAAGTAAGATTAAGTAAAGTGTAATTAGGAATATTTAATTACACCAACAAAGAGGCGTAATGAAAAATTCTTGCTTCAAGATTCTAAAAATTAATCTACTGATATGACATAATTTTTTGATATGATGAAATAATATATATACTTCAACATACCGTTGAAGGATGAATGCCACCTAGTGCACTATACAAAGCTAATTTTCCAATAGGTATGCTCATACCCTGTAGACCAAAATAATAAGAATTGTGATATACATGATATCCATAGAATGAATACACTATTATCACAATGTGAAAACTAGAAATGAAAAGAAGATGGTAAATTAAGAAGCAACAAAAATTTAATGCAAATTTTCAATATTATTATTTTCCTATAAATCATTTGACTCTTATGACTTTCTTCTAATATCTATGACCAAAATAAGAAAGACACAAAGAGAGAAAATAAGGTCATCCATTAAGTCTACTCATTGATAGATAATATATGGAAAAAGCTCTCCATTTGCACCATACGCATAAAAATGCTAAATTATATATAAAATTCCAACTTGTAAAGAAAATAGAATATGATGTAGCATATTATAGCTCTTAATTTACTTGGCAAACAAGATCCCCAAGTCCCAAAATGCATTCACCATCATTAACAATAACCTCAATATTCTTCTCATATCAATTCTTCAATACTTCTAGAAATAATGATAACAAGGAAAGGAAAGGAAATAATGACAATTCTTCAATATTCTTCTCATATCATTTACAAAGGAAAGGTACCTCAAGGGATAAACATAATGATAACAAGGAAATAATAGCATACTTCTCTTTCAAGCTGATATAAAGACCTTGTGGGCATCTGAAGATTGATCCATATTTTTGATAGACTTCATTAATAGTTGGAGTACAAACTATGCAAAGTAGGTCTTCTACATGGCCCAAAAAGAGTTTGTAAAATAATATTTGATTCATTTCCTATCATTAGAAAGATTATATCACCATGTATTTAGTTGGTATCATACTTTGCAGGCTTCTCTCAACTTAAGCATAGTAAGAGGTAATGCCTTAATACATTAAAAGACTAAAGAGACAACATACAATAGGTTATAAAATAAATAATATTTTAATAAATTTTAAAGTATTATAGACCCAATTAGATTTGTAACTATCTATTCAAGACATAAAAATGTTCAAATCTGATCCTTTAAGTAGATTTAATGGGAAAATAGATTAGACAAAACATATTTTAGTTTCTCAACAAGATTGTAAAATTTCAAAGGGTGTATTTACCTCAAGGTCCATCATTTCCATGTATTTCTATGAAGGAGCTTGATATTGATGAATAATATTCATGAGCTTATTTGCTTGTAGAAAGATACAATAAGTACAATAATCAAATCTATTTTTTTTAAACTTTAAATAAAGACAAATCTGATGGAGGAGATAAAATTTTCATAAATTTTGTAACATCCATTTAGAAAATGTCACTGATCTTCTCTTGAATTTTAATGTTCACTTGTATTAGTTTAATATTTTCTGGAATACAATAACATCTTAAACCATCTGAATAAACACTTGAAGGATTTACTTCTACTACTTCCATAGAAAACAATTTCATTTAGAGAACAAAAAATAGAGGTATTTAAAGTATAGAGTAAATTACTTGAAGATCTTGTGACAGGTAAACTAGTGGGATGAAGACTCTCATCAAATGAGGAATCTTCCTTCAAGCTATGATATGTGGTATTCAAAAGTATTCATTATGGATATCAAAAATAATTTGAGATGATTTAGTATCCCATGCTTGGCTAATGAGTGAAGGAATCCTTAAGGGGACTCAAGGATTACAGCCTAGTGTTTCACACTAATTTAAAGAACTTGGAATTTGGTGAGAGAAGACTATGTTGCAGGGCACAATTATGGTATTTCTCCTTAGTGCTAATAGGATCACTTAAACACCCATTTCACATTCCCCTTTTATGATAAAATTAACATAAATAAATATAAAAGCATGTGCTTCATCAATAAATTTAAAAAGTGTCCACAATATTAACATTTCCCTACACTTTCTTTCATTCATGTTGCTATTCTTATTCAGCTCCCTACAAAATAATAAAGTTTTAGAATACGAAAGTGAAGTATAAATTTTAACAAACATAAATTAAATCTCATATCAGAATTGAAGCTCACAAATCTTGAATCCTTAATTTATTTAGATTTATAACTTCTGTAATGCATAATACATATAGTGAATTCCAAAATATTATATATATGATGGACAATATGAAATGTAAAATATCATGGCATACAAGTCACTCTTAGATCATGTTGAATGATCATAAAATAAAATATATATAAACTCAAGATTAACATAAATGGCACACTCTTCCTTGACCTTCCATCTCAACATACTTTAACTCCTTAACCTATATCTTTTAATGTTGAATTTCCACACAAAAAATCATGCACAAAAGTAGGTGCACTTGTCATGGTTTACTATATATATATTTTATTTTGTACTTAATGCCTTTGGACCTATTGTCATAGGTCTAAGAAAGGAGTAATGTAGCTCCATAAAAGGAGTATTGCAACTCCATAAAGTGATTGTAATAGCTAGAAGAAAATGTATAGCAGCCAAGATCTTATGTTTACATCTTCTAAATATACTATAAGATTAGAATTAGAAATATAACTAATGCCTATTAGGCAGAACAAAATAACCACCAAAAGAAAATGACATGCCCAGATACCCATTAAAAAATGTTATTTTATTATAAAAGATGCTACCAATACAAGAAAACATGTAGCTCTTTGGACAAAAAAAATAATAAAAAGCTTAAAAATATTGTAAAAGGTATTTACAATTAGCTATCAAAAGAGAAGAAAAAAATATTAGAAACATTTATGTAATTATTGACAACTGGGAATTATATAGAATTAAAAATGGCTCAGATCGTAAATATTATGAAAAATATTGAGTTTTAGGAAAACAAATTGAAGTTTCTTTTAAACTGTTGGTGGTGGATGGGCATGGATCATTAATCACAACACAAAACATATGATATAAAAAACATCAAACAAAAACTATAAAACTATAAACAGATCAAAGGACAACACTCAAATATTGGTTAATCAAAATGGACTCTACCTCCTACAAAAAATGTAATAATTGATACATAAAATTTTACATGAGGAGTATACTAAGAATAAAGAGTTCATAGTGAATACATTGAGGATGCAAAAAAATAATCTTAAAACTATAGCTTATAAGGGAATATTTGATGGTGATACCATAGGAATTAGTTCTTAAGATATGTTATTGTCCACATTATAATGTAGGTGATATTTTGTGTTTTCTAAATTTTCTATTTGAATTAATCTATTCTTAGATGCCTGACAATAGAACGAAGCCAATCCAATAAGCACTTTGAAAGCTACAAAATTCTAAATTTTATAAGTACTCAAAGAGTCAAAATAGTGGTATTTGATGTTTGGTTTAGAACTTAATTAATGTTTGATTCAAAAAAAATTTGTAGGTTGGAATTAAGTGTTAGGCTTGGTATGCTCAACAGGTTCTCTAGCATATGCCCTTTTTCCCTTAGAATAGAAAGTTCATTAAAGAAGATAACAAAATTCTTGAGTAAATTGCATATTTTAATGCATGAACAACTATATTTTGATTTCATAACAATAGTGTTTTTTAGAACCCCATGGTTTGTTATAAAGGAATGCAATTGTAAGAGAGTTAACAATATTAATGGTGAAGGACAACAACTGTTTTCTTGCAACATCAATTTTTCTACATCAAGAACAATGAGTTTTATGATAGACCAACAACATTGATTAAAGGATGATAAATTATTTTAGGGATGATGACAAGAGTTAATATGAAATCTTACCAATTCATGGAGGATAGAAAGAAACAAAGTAAGGGACAAAGAGATGCCACTACTAATAGATTTTCCAGAGTTGTTATTTTATCATGATAAAATTAGAATACATGACATCAAGGTATGTGCAAGATCATGAGGGGCCAAAAAGTGGCGATGTGAAAAGCATTCACTTTTCACTTGTCTAAAACTACATGAAAATGCTTGTTGAATTTTTAGTAGGCCTGGGTGTTAGTACACCTGGGAAAACTTGACACCAAAGCATAGGCCTAATCGGGTACCCGATAATATTGGGTACCCAATAACTGTGGCATAAATCCGAAACCCGCGAGCCCTTTTCTTCATTTCTTTCCGCATTTTTCTTTGCCAAAATGGCTTGATATATCATATAACCAATATATTTTCAGATACCTGATTTTGGAAACAACAAATTTGACTCCCGAGCATATTCGGTAAGTAATTAATTGTATATTTTTATTATTTTATTTCATTTTCATGTTAAATGTAGCTTTTTTTTTTAAAATAGGGTTTTGTATTTATATTTGTAATAATATATGAAATTAGATTGAAATTTAGATTTGTTTTTTATTTAATTAGGCATGGCTAACAATAATGAAGAAAATAACCCCCCCACACTAAATAACAATCCCGAAAACAATCCCCCATATCTAAACCCTAAATCTTTACAAGATTTGATACAAGAAAATTTGAACATAATATGAGGTTTCCAAAACATGTATCAAAATATACCTACATTAGGTCCCCTGCTTGTCACATTAAATACAATTGTTGGAAATATTAACACACTCACGCAACAACATAATGCTACTCTTCATTGGCGTGATGATATGCATGCCCAATTTGATGACGGGCTTGACCATGATGGGATTGTAGCCCTTAATATAACTAAGGAAGATATAGCCGCCCTTTTTGTCAATCCTAAAACTAGAATACAAGTTGACCCCAAAAAGCCCAAATTATTAATAAAATGGTGCACAAATGAAGCAATGCACACAAACTTTTGGGATCGCTAGTGGATGGTTTTTGATAAACCACCCCATAGAAATTTGGAGGTCCCATTTTATTTCATTAAAAAATTGCATGCTGAGTTTGTGCTTGGTCACCATGTTGATTATTGGAGTATGAGGTCCAACATGGGCGTAGGCAGAGGAGCTCCTTAGACTAGGCCATTTGCCTAGAGCCAAAAGGCCACTACCTTTGTCCCCCCCACTAATGTCGCACCCCCTCCTCCAGTGCAGCATCCCAATATCATTGCAGAGGCTGCCTCACAGACTATTAGGGCCATTCATTTACTGAGTGATCAGTTGATCATGCAAACCAGGTCAATGTTGCCTCCTGTTGTGGATGATGCTGGTGCATCGACATCTCATTGAAGTTCACATGTATGCGAGCCCCATATGTGCATTATGTGCAGGCATATGTGCCTCAGACCGCTTACTGATTTTGATACATATCAGTTTCATGTTATTGATGAGGAGGATATAGGAGATGTAGCTATAGAGGTTGCAACACCTCATGGAGCATCTACATCTCATGAGAGTGCTCAAGAGGTGCACGCAGAGCCATTGACTCCTATTGATACGGTAAGAGTAAACATTATAAATAAATTTGTCACATGACTTATTTAATTTAGAAATAATTTATTTATTTAGATTAGTTTTAATGATTGCATGCACTTATGTATATATATTTTTTACATTTATATTTAGTCGATGACACAGGAGGAAGTGAGACAGGTGGACGAGTCCACATTTTCAGCCATTTCATTTGGCCTTGATGACTATATGGTATATTATAAATTATGTACCCATTAGTTTTTTTTTATATCATTTGGTGTACATGCTTAAATCTCTATCAATTAGAGCAATAAAATTCATACATTTACTTATATATTATCATCTGATTGTGTTCTTGTAGGGTACAACCGATGTTAGTGGGGGGCACGAGGGGGTTCCTTCATCAGGTGTCATCAAAGGAAAGGTAGTTAATTGTTTAAGATTAATTATGCATGCACATGTATGCCACTTGTGTGTAGTAATAAATATTTTACTTGCACTTTATTGTATAGGGTGTGGCTATTGATGATGTCCCGACAGCTTATTGGCAGCGTAGGGTTACAGTCATCTTGATTCGGAGTGATAGCCCGATCGTACATAGACTTTTACATATTGTTATTTGTATTTTGTAACCAGGGTTGCTATGATGAAGTAAATTTATATATAATTAACAATCTTTTTACTCTCATAGGTTACTTCGAGTGTGAGGGAGGGCCCACGAGAATCTTTCATATCTTTGTTGACCCAGCCCACCATTCTGGAGGAGGGATCATCAGATGTAAGTTTTAATTTTAGTTCAATCAATTTGTAATTTTATTATGCTATCATCCTATTTTGTAGATTTATTACTCTATGTTGCACCACTCTACTAATATCATTATTACAAATATATATTTATAGGTCACAGTTGGTATTGTTGCCATGGTCCCTTCACTACCCAGGACTTATGCTAAGACACCTATTCGTGGTAGGTGACTGAGAGACTAGGTACAAATATTTGTATTCAGTTATAATTTTAATTAAATTAGTGTTTGAATTATGAACTATATATATATATATATATATGTGTGTGTGTGTGTGTGTGTGTGTGTGTGTACAAATCATATAAAGTAAGCAATCTAACTTGGGTTTGAACTCATTTTTTATGCAGGATCAATTAGAGCCCAACACTTCTTCAAAGAGGCTACATTTGATGATCCCCCTATGGCATAGGATGTAGTTTTAGTTTTGTGGTCATTTAGAGATGCCACTTCACAAATTTTGAGATGGCATATATGCCACATTGTACACCTTAAAACATTGATTTTGTAGACATTTTGAAATGGCATGTGCCATATTTGTATATGGAGATACTTTTGATACATTTGATACTTTGTATATATAAAACATGTTCATTTATATGTTATATTTGTGTCATCTTTTGTATATACATATTTATTATTCATGTTTATGGAATTGAATGGTGAAGTTATATCTTGACTATGATTATCATTATGATTGAAATTATATCTTGTTCAAGTTACATTTATTTTTCTTTACTTTGGAATACCCTGTTCATGGAGCTTATTATGTTTGAGGTTTAACTTCTATATATTTTCTATGTTCTTATGTTTCATACCATTATATATACTCACTTGAGTCACTTACTACTACATTGTTTGAATACCATGTATATACTCACTGTGTATATAACTTGTCATATTGGGGTCACTTGAGTCACAGAAGATCATTTCCCAATCGTGCTTAGTGCACCTTGGGGTCACTTGGATCGAGCATGGTCGCAAGAATTCCAGTGACTTTGTGGGTAAAATGAGGTTGTCACTGGTGTTTACCCAGCCAACCAGAGCCGATGGAGTAGATGGTTCGATGCAATGTCAGACAGTTTGAAAGATACGCTACTGAGCCGCTTTCAACTGACCCTCACTGCAAGTTTTGGCATCGACTGAGATCGCCTTGCCAAATGCAAACAAAGTTGAATGACCCAAAATTGAGAGAGGTTAAAGTAGACCTCAGAAACATGATCTCATAGCACCTAATGGTTTGTCAATACCTCTCATGAGCTTTGAGATACGAGCCCCAGAAGATCACTGCCCAATCATGCTTAGTGCACCTTGGGGTCACTTGGGTCAAGCGTCGTCATGAGCCTTCCCATGACTCTGTGGACAGAATGGGGTTGTCACTGGTGTTTACCTGGCCAACTAGAGCTGATGGAGTAGATGGTTCGATGTCAAGTTGGATGGTTTGAAAGATATGTTGCTGAGCTACTTTCAATTGACCCTCACTGCAAGTTTTAGGATCAATTGAGATCACCTTGCCAAATGCAAACGAAGTCAAATCACCCAAAACTGAGAGAGGTTATAGTAGACCTTAGAAACATGATCCCATAGCACTAGAAGGTTTTTCGATACCTCTCATGAGCTGCAAGATACTAGCCCTGGAAGATCATTTCCCAATTGTGCTTAGTGCACCTTGGGGTCACTTGGGTCAAGCGTGGTCGTGAGCATTCCCATGACTCCATGGGTAGAATGGAGTTGTCACTAGCATTTACTTAGCCAATCAGAGTTGATCGAGTAGATAGTTTGATGCCAAGTCAAATGGTTTGAAAGATATGTTGCTGAGCCGCTTTCAATTGACCCTCACTGCAAGTTTTGACATCGACTGAGATTGCCTTGCCAAATGCAAACAAAGTCAAATTACCCAAAATTGAGAGAGGTTATAGTAGACCCTAGAAACATAATCCCATAGCACTTGATAGTTTTTTGATACCTCTCACGAGCTTCAAGATACAAGCCTTGGAAGATCACTGCCCAATCATGCTTAATGCACCTTGGGGTCACTTGGGTCGAGCGTGGTCGCGAGCTTTCTTGTGACTCTGTGGGTGGAATGGGGTTGTCAGCTGCTTTCAACTGACCCTCACTGCAAGTTTTGGCATCGACTAAGATCACCTTTCCAAATGCAAATGAAGTCAAATCACCCAAAATGGAGAGAGGTTATAGTAGACCTTGGAAACATGATCCCGTAGCACCTAACAGTTTGTTGATACCTCTCACGAGCTCCAAGATACGAGCCATGAAAGATTACTTCCCAATCATGCTTAGTGCACCTTGGGGTCACTTGGGTCGAGTGTGGTCGCGAGCATTCCTGTGACTTCATGGGTGGAATGGGGTTGTCACTGGCATTTACCCGACCAATCAGAGTTGATGGAGTAGATGGTTTGATGCCAAGTCAGATGGTTTGAAAGATATGCTACTGAGCCGCTTTCAACTGACCCTCACTACAAGTTTTGGCATCGACTGAGATCACCTTGCCATATGCAAACAAAGTTGAATCGCTCAAAACTGAGAGAGGTTATAGTAGAAATCAGAAACATGATCTCATAGCCCTTGATGATTTGTCAATACCTCTCACGAGCTCTAAGATACGAGCCCTGGAAGATCACTGCCCAATCGTGCTTAGTGCACCTTGGGGTCACTTGGGTCAAGCGTGGTCGGAAGCGTTCCTATGACTCCATGGGTGGAATGGGGTTGTCACTAGCATTTACCTGGCCAACCAGAGCTGATGGAGTAGATGGTTTGATGCCAGGTTAGATGGTTTGAAAGATATGCTGCTGAGCAGCTTTCAATTGAGCCTCACTGCAAGTTTTGGTATCAACTGAGATTG
Organism: Chamaecyparis obtusa; assembly: GCA_027943335.1. Classification (NCBI taxonomy): domain Eukaryota; kingdom Viridiplantae; phylum Streptophyta; class Pinopsida; order Cupressales; family Cupressaceae; genus Chamaecyparis; species Chamaecyparis obtusa. The sequence goes on from BSBK01008575.1 coordinate 39,145, forward strand.
GCTTGCCAAATGAAAACAAAGTTGAATCACCCAAAAATGAGAGAGGTTATTGTAGACCTCAAAAACATGACCCCATAGCCCCTAATGGTTTTTTGATACCTCTCACGAGCTTCAAGATATTAGCCTTGGAAGATCGCTGCCCAATCATGCTTAGTGCACCTTGGGGTCACTTGGGTCGAGTGTGGTCACGAGCTTTTCTGTGACTCTGTGGATGGAACGGGGTTTTCACTAGCATTTACCCAGCCAATTGGAGCTGATGGAGCAAACGGTTCGATGCCAAGTCAGATGGTTTGAAAGATATGCTACTGAGCCACTTTTAATTGACCCTCACTGCAAGTTTTGGCATCGACTATGATTGCCCTGCCAAATGCAAACAAAGTTGAATCACCCAAAATTGAGAGAGGTTATAGAAAACCTTAGAAACATGATCTCATAGCACCTAATAGTTTTTTGATACCTCTCTTGAGCTCCGAGATACAATCCCCGGAAGATCGCTACCCAATCATGCTTAGTGCACCTTAGGGTCACTTGGGTCGAGCATGGTCACGAGCATTCCTGTAACTCCATGGGAGAAATGGGGTTGTCACTGACATTTACCCAGCCAAATAGAGCTAATGGAGTAGATGATTCAATGCCAGGTTAGATGGTTTGAAAGATATGCTACTGAGCCGCTTTCAACTGACCCTCACTGCAAGTTTTGGCATCAACTGAGATCGCCTTGCCAAATGCAAATGAAGTCAAATCACCGAGTACTAAGAGAGGTTATTGTAGACCTCAGAAACATGATCCCATAGCCCCTAACAATTTTTTGACACCTCTCACAAGCTCCAAGATACGAGCCCTGGAAGATCGCTGCCCAATTGTGCTTAGTGCACCTTGGGGTCACTTGGGTCGAGCGTGGTCGCGAGCTTTCCCGTGACTCCGTGGGTGGAACAGGGTTTTCACTAGTGTTTACCTGGCCAACCAAAGCTAATGGAGTAGATGGTTTGATGCCAAGTAGGATGGTTTGAAAGATATGCTGCTAAGCCGCTTTCAATTGACCCTCACTGCAAGTTTTGGCATTGACTGAGATCGCCTTGCCAAATACAAATGAAGTCAAATCGCCCAAAACTAAGAGAGGTTATAGTAGACCTTAGAAACATGATCCTATAGCACTTGATAGTTTGTCAATACCTCTCACGAGCTTCAAGATACAAGCCCCAGAAGATCACTACCTAGTTGTGCTTAGTGCACCTTAGGGTCACTTGGGTCGAGTGTGGTCGCGAGCTTTGCCATGACTCCATGGGAAGAACAGGGTTGTCATTGGTGTTTAACTAGCCAACTAGAGCCAATGGAGTAGATAGTTTGATGCTAGGTCAGATGGTTTGAAAAATACGTTGTTGAGCCACTTTCAACTGATCCTCACTGCAAGTTTTGGCATCAACTGAAATTGCCTTGCCAAATGAAAATGAAGTTGAATCACCCAAAACCAAGAGAGGTTATTGTAGACCTCAAAAAGATGATCTTGTAGCACCTAATAGTTTTTCAATATCTCTCACGAGCTCTGAGATATGAGCCCCAGAAGATCGCTGCCCAATCATGCTTAGTGCACCTTGGGGTCACTTGGGTCGAGCGTGGTTGTGAGCGTTTTGATGACTCCATGGGTGGAATGGGGTTATCATTAGAATTTACCTAGCCAACCAAAGCTAAGAGTAGATGGTTTGATGCTAGGTCAGACGGTTTGAAAGATACGCTGCTGAGCTGCTTTCAACTGACCCTCACTGCAAGTTTTGGCATCGACTGAGATCGCTTTCCAAATGCAAATGAAGTCAAATCACCCAAAAATGAGAGAGGTTATTGTAGACCTCAAAAACATGATCCTGTAGCCCTTGATGGTTTGTCAATACCTCTCATGAGCTCCGAGATACAACCCCCGAAAGATCACTGCCCAATCGTGCTTAGTGCACCTTGGGGTCACTTGGGTCGAGCGTGGTCGCGAGCATTCCTGTGGCTCCGTGGGTGGAATGCAGTTGAGATTGGTGTTTGCCCGGCCAACCGGAGCCAATGGAGTAGATGGTTTGATGCCAGGTCAGATGGTTTGAAAGATACACTACTGAGCCACTTTCAACTGACTGGTAGTGGTATGTTTAAAATTTGAATTGTGAAACTAATCATGATTAAGCTTGTGAATTTGAACTGTGAAGCTTATTATGTTTGAGGTTTAAATTTTATAGATTGTTTGAAATGATAAAAAATAATATCCTTAAAGCATTATAAACAACAATCAAACATGTAAGAATTCAAACCATGCAAATGACATAATTAAATGACATGTAAGATCCCTTCTTGGCACTATTGGCCACTCATACATGATTTTGGTCATAAGTCCTTATCAAGAGTTTTAGGACATTTAACTTTTAAATCAAATTGATTGTTACAAATTGCCATTATAGGCTTCAAAATATCTCAATTAACCATTAAGGATCCTTTTGTCCTTCTATCTCTGATTGGATCCATGGTGATCGTAGGCGTCTTCATAGGTGCTCTTGCACAAGTTACAATCCACATACAAAACCAAGTTTATTGACTCAAAATACAATCTAAGAAAGGTGAAATTAATGTATTGAAATTAAGCTTAATGAACTTAGAAAACAATGCACTAAGTTAACTTATTACCTAGTCAAGTGTTCCTAAAGGGTCATCTCTTTGCTTTAGGGTCTCCAATAGTGCTTCACGATCAGCAGTACTAATAGTCCAAAGTTCTTTTGTCTTTGGTCTTCCTTGATGCTTTGACAACTTGACATTTGTTGCTATAACAAGGTATGAATACATGAGAATAGTTTTGTGCTTCTCATAGTCTTCAAATGTGGTAATTCCATTCTTTCTAATCATGTATGTTCGTAGCCATGGTCCTATAACAACAACTAAACCAGTAGGATATGTGAACCCATCACCATCTATCATCGGTTGTACAAGCTTATGTTTACCTTGTACACAACATGCTAACCAATAATTTGACCTCTCATCATTCCCCTGCGGTGCAACCAATGCAAAAAAATTTCCTAGCGTCAAAAGATCTGAAAGATGGTCATAGTCAACTGAAGTGTCCATGTCATCATTTGTTATAGAGAGTGTCAAAGATAAAGGAGTTAGATACTATGGAACCCATGTATCCACCCACTCACTTGACTCACAATGATCCCAATCATACTGAAAACACATGGGGAAAAAACAAGCCAACTCTCATGTCCAAATGGTCCATGTACTACTATTGGAGCTTCAGAATGAATGCATTTTTGAAGAGTCTTTCACTGTTTGACAATCCAATCTATCTCCTATAGTTCCCTCCTCAACCAACCAAAAGAATCTATGCACTGTAGAATCAAGAGTACCCCTTGTGAAAATGCTAAAGTACACCAATCAATAATAGAATGAGCATCAAGAAGTACAACACCTGAAATCCTCAATTGCTCCTTAACTAGAGCTCTCTTCACACACACAGCTGCTCCGTCATGCTCCCATTTTCCATACCCTGACTCAAAAAAACTCCAAATATGAGGTACACCTCTCTCCACATGCATTCTACACAACCAATAAAACATTTTGGCATTCTTAAATTAACCGGTGCAATTATCCAACCAAATGAGATGCCTATCCATAGCAATATCATTTTCCTACAAGAAGTCAAAATAGTTCTATAAACAATGTTGAACAAACTCATGAGAGTGATACTTGTCATCGCTCATATAAAAATGGTACTCTCTGATTATCTTTCGCTCATCTTTTGTGCTATCAGTAGAATGTCTATATGTGATGTGTACAAAAATAGCAACCTGAATGGAATTGTAATATTGAGCTTGAGTCTCATTTTGGGGCTGCAATGTATAGTTCTCCACAAAGTCTACAATGGATATAATAGTTCCAATGGGGAAAGTGTCCTTACATGTCCTGAATTATTGATCCAACCATTGAGACCTGTGACTATGCCTTGCATACTTGTAAAAAAGATTTGTCTTGAAATCTAAGATAAAATCAGCAACATTGTATTCTTTTGCAACTAACTCACATCTAGAGCCTTCACCTCCACTCTTCAATGTATATTTCACCATTTCATATACCTTTTTTTGGACGAGTGTCTTTCCAAAATTGTGTTCCAAACCCTCATGAAAACATGTTCTAAACTTGGACAAGCCACCACATTCTGAGCACTTGGCATTTAAGCAATCTTTTTTATAAAATAAACAACCATCATCTCTATGACATAAAAATTGATCTAGCAAGTCTCTTGATGATTTGGGAAGACCACTTGCACCACAATCCTCTAGCATTTCATTAGTATGCAAAGTAGAATGAATGGACCATAATAATTCATGATGCATTGAAAACTCAACATGATATTTGCAACAACATGTATTCTGAATCTTAAGGGGTACACAATAAAATGGCTTTATGGATTCAAAAGACCTTTGTGATATTTTCAATGTTGGATGTGTCTCACAAAATTTTTTATACAACATTGTTTGACTTACCTCCACATAATGTTTAGGATGTGGAGTGCGGTCTCGATTGCCAGCTCTCAACTTCAAGACATCCTTCACATTTGGTGACACTCTTGAGTTAGCATCCCAAAATTGTTGAATTTCATCCTTGACAACATCTGTTAGCTTCTTATCGAAACATGGAAGTCTCCCACCATAAGCCCATGTATCAATTTGAAGCGGATCATCAAGTCTTTCTCTTCTTGCAAGTTCTCTATCCAAATTTTTACGGTCTATATTGAAGTCAACACAAGTTTGTCTCATCAAATGAACCTTTCTCAACTGATGACTTACTAAGGAGGTTGTAATAATCCTCCAAGCAACTCTCTTGTCTTTTTGTCTACTAGTCTTCCCAATGCTATTGAGAGCATTGAAAAGATTCTTCACAACAATGGTATTTATCTCCATTTTTTTGTTCACATGAATCTTCAATTTCACAAGCACAGGTCTCATCTTTTGCATCTTTAACAACTGCACAAAAATTTGACATTGCTCAACCAATGTCTTGTTTCCAAAAAATTTATCATAAAATCTTGAAGCCCACAACCTAACGGTTCTATGTGACCTCTTTCCTTCCCAATTATTCATAATGTTCTCCTCAATTTCAATTAACCCTTTAGGTCTTCCTGAAAGCCCCAAATTTGAAGTTTGATTATCTTTATTGCAAGGGACTTCATTTCACATATAATTTGGAGATGTGTAACGTTCATGTGGTTCTTGTGCAACATTTTCATTCCTGAAGTCTACATTTTCAATCTCCATGTGTACATTTTCAAATTCAACATCCTCTTCACTTACAACTATATTTACGGGGTCTGATTGATTAATGTTTAACATACCTTCTCTCCTTCTTTGGTGATTTTCCTTATCCTTTTCCCTATATGCTGGAATTTCTTCATCCATCAGCTTCCTCTTGCGTTTAGCCTTTCGACGACTGATGCTTCCCATGGTGAGACCACAAGTCAACAAAAATCAAATAGTGGGCCCCAAATCATGTTTTTTTTCTACAACGCGTGAAAAGTATAAAATCTCATGATTGTCTGGTCTATGGGGACAGGGAATAGTTTGGTCAAATATTACTTGTCAAAAATTGGGTATCCGATTTCATATTGGGTACCCGATATTCCCAGGCAGATTAAAAAAAAAGGTGGGAGCAAATGAAAAAAATTGAACTTTTACATATATTAATGTATATAATATATATATATAAAAGAGGCATATGATATATATAATGTATATATTATATATACTAATGTATTATAATATACTAATGTATTATATACTAATTTTTATTTTTCATTTCTTCTAGGTCTTTAAAGGTGGCTGGCTAAATCTTTTTATTAAATGTTAGGGAATGCATGAAAATAATATGATTTTGAGCATGAGCATGAGTCCCTATAGGGGCATAGTTGTGCCTTTTACAGGCATTGTAAACCCTAGCTAAGCAGAAATGGAGGCTTTGAAGAATAGTTCATTGGAGGTAGATTACAGAAGCAAAGGGCAAGAGAATCACTCTGTTTCCACCAACTGTGGTTGTGAAATGGTATCTTTCCCTACTTTTTCAATCAGAACACTAAATTGCAAAGGTTCTCGAAATAGATTCTAGTTGAACCAGACAATTGTACCATGCCTGTTGATAATCCGACAGCTCAACAGAGTCATTGGGAGGTTAAACAAGAACAACCAGATGGATCTTTGAATTGGTCGAAGATTATGGAGAGTGGGAAAGGGTTTGGTAAAATGATCAACTGTATTATAAATTATGTAAGCACCGTAGAACCGACCGCATTAATAAATTTAAAGAAGAGATCAGCGACGGTGTGACATTATGAAGAAAGTCTTGTCGTTTTGATGGCCTAGCCTTGATATTATGAAGAATGTCATGCCACTTCAATGCTGGTGCTGCCTCTGTCTTAGACTTTCGCCATTGCTTCTCATTAGTACTCTGAGATATGGTAGGGATTGCGGGCTTTTGCACAGTATAGTCCATCATAAATTATCTATAAATCATCATGCGTTACAGTATTCTACGTGTTTCTAAATGACTTAAAGAATTTAATTTTCACCATAATTTTGGCTCCATGGATTGTCATTTTAAGGTCAGAGAGAAGCTATGGATTGCAAGAATTTGAAAAATTTGGTTTATCTCATTTTCTTTCTCTTCCATTTCTGAGTAATACAATTTTGTTTTTGTCCATCTTAAATTATTTCACATTCCAATGTGTCAAAATGGGTCCTAAGACCCCTTAAGATACACTTGAGCATTCAAATGTGTCAAAAGGAGTCATAGTGACTCCCTACGGGTCCTAGCACATGATAAGGCATAGTAGGACCCCTAGGGAGTCCCCATGACCCCTTTTGACACATTTCAACACTCAAGTGTGTCTGAAGGGGTCCTAAGAACCCTTAAGAGACACTTGAGCATTTAAATGTGTCAAAAGGGGTCATGGGGACTCCCTATGGGTCCTAACACATGATAAGGCATACTAGGACCCCTAGGGAGTCCCCATGACCCCTTTTGACACATTTGAACACTCAAGTGTGTTCGAAGGGGCCCTAAGACCCCTTAAGACACACATGAGCATTCAAATGTGTCAAAAGGGGTCATGGAGACTCCCTAGGGGTCCTAACACATGATAAGGTGTACTAGGACCTGTAGGGAGCCCCCATGACCCCCCTTATGACACATTTGAATGCTCAAGTGTGTCCAAAGGGGTCCTAAGACCCCTTAAGAAAAACTTGAGTGTTCAAATGTGTCAAAAGGGGTCATGGGGACTCCCTAGGGGTCCTAACACATGATAAGGCATACTAGGACCCCTAGGGAGTCCCCATGACCCCTTTTGACACATTTGAACACTTAAGTGTGTCCAAAGGGGTCCTAAGACCCCTTAAGACACACTTGAGCATTCAAATGTGTCAAAAGGGGTCATGGGGACTCCCTAGGGGTCCTAATGCGTGATAAGGTGTACTAGGACTGCTAGGGAGCCCCCATGACCCCTTTTGAAACATTTGAGGACTCAAGTGTGTTTGAAGGGGTTGTAAGACCCCTTAACACACACTTGAGTGTTCCAATGTGTCAAAAGGGGTCCTAAGAATCCTTAAGACACACTTGAGCGTTCAAATGTGTCAAAAGGGGTGATGGGGACTCCCTAGGGGTCCTAGCGTGTGATAAGGCATAGTAGGACCCCTAGGGAGTCCCCATGACCCCTTTTGACACATTTTAATGCTCAAGTGTGTCTGAAGGGGTCCTAAGACCCCTTAAGACACACTTGAGCATTCAAATGTGTCAAAAGGGGTCATGGGGACTCTCTAGGGGTCCTAACATGTGATAAGGTGTTCTAGGACCCCTAGGGAGTCCCCATGACCCCTTTTGACATATTTGAATGCTCAAGTGTGTCTGAAGGGGTCATAGGACCCCTTTAGACACACTTGAGCATTCAAATGTGTCAAAAGGGGTCATGGGGACTCCCTAGGGATCCTAACACATGATAAGGTGTATTAGGACCCCTAGGGAGTCCCCATGACCCCTTTTGACACATTTGAATGCTCAAGTGTGTTCAAAGGGGTCCCAAGACCCCTTAAGACATGCTTGAGCATTCAAATGTGTCACAAGGGGTCATGGGGACTCCCTAGTGGTCCTAACACATGATAGGGCATACTAGGACCCCTAGGGAGTCCCCATGACCCCTTTTGACACATTTGAATACTCAAGTGTGTCCGAAGGGGTCCTAAGACCCCTTAAGACACACTTGAGCATTCAAATGTGTCAAAAGGGGTCATGGGGACTCCCTAGGGATCCTAACACATGATAAGATGTACCAAGACCCCTAGGGAGGCCCCATGACCCCTTCTGACACATTTGGAGGCTCAAATGTGTCTGAAGGGCTCCTAAGACCCCTTAAGACACACTTGAGCATTCAAATGTGTCAAAAGGGGTCCTAAGACACCTTAGGACACAATTGAGCATTCAAATGTGTCAAAAGGGGTAATGAGGACTCCCTAGGGGTCCTAGCACATGATAAGGCATAGTAGGACCCCTAGGGAGTCCCCATGACACCTTTTGACACATTTGAACACTCAAGTGTGTCCAAATGGGTCCTAAGACCCCTTAAGATAGATTTGGGCATTAAAATGTGTCAAAAGGGGTCATGTGGACTCCCTAGGGGTCCTAACAGGTGATAAGGCATACTAGGACCCCTAGGGAGTCCCCATGAACCCTTTTGACACATTTGAATGCTCAAGTGTGTTTGAGGGGATCCTAAGACCCATTAAGACACACTTGTGAATTTCAATGTGTCAAAAGGGGTCCTAAGACCCGTTAAGACACACTTGAGCATTCAAATGTGTCAAAAGGGGTCATGGGGACTCCCTAGGGGTCCTAGTACCCCTTATCACATGTTAGGACCCCTAGGGGGTCCCCATGACCCCTTTTGACACATTTGAATGCTCAAGTGTTTCCAAAGAGGTCTTAGGACCCCTTCAGACACACTTGAGCATTCAAATGTGTCAAAAGGGGTCATGGGGACTCCCTAGGGGTCATAACACATGTTAAGGTGTACAAGGACATTTAGGGAGTCCCCATGACCCCTTTTGATACATTTGAACACTCAAGTGTGTCTTAAGGGTTCTTAGGACCCCTTTGGACACACTTGAGCATTCCAATGTGTTAGAAGGGGTCGTGGGGACTCCCTAGGGGTCTTACTATGCCTTATCACATGCTAGGACCCCTAGGGAGTCCCCATAACCCCTTTTGACACATTTTAATGTGCAAGAGTGTCTTAAGTGGTCTTAGGACCCCTTTTGACACATTGGAATTCTCAAGTGTGTCTTAAGGGGTGTTAGGACCCCTTTGGAAACACTTGAGCATTCAAATGTGTCAAAAGGGGTCATGGGGGCTCCCTAGGGGTCCTAGTACACCTTATCATGCGTTGGGACCCCTAGGGAGTTCCCATGACCCCTTTTGACACATTTTAATGCTCAAGTGTGACCCCTTTGGACACACTTGAGCATTAAAATGTGTCAAAAGGGGTCATGGGGACTCCCTAGGGGTCCTAGTACACCTTATCATGCATTAGGACCCCTAGGGAGTCCCCATGACCCCTTTGGACACATTTGAATGCTTGAGTGTGTCGTAAGGGGTCTTAGGAACCCTTATGACACACTTGATCATTCAAATGTGTCAAAAGAGATCATGGGGACTCCCTAGGGTTCCTAGTATACCTTATCATATGTTAGGACCCCTAGGGAGTCCCCATGACCCCTTTTGACACATTTGAATGCTCAAGTGTGTCTGAAAGGGTCCTAAGACCCCTTCGGACACACTTGAGCATTCAAATGTGTCAAAAGGGGTCATGAGGACTCCCTAGGGGTCCTAGTACACCTTATGATGTGTTTGGACCCCTAGGGAGTCCCCATGACCCCTTTTGACATACTTGAATGCTCAGGTCTATCTTAAGGGGTCTTAGGACCCCTTTGGACACACTTGAGCATTCAAATGTGTCAAAAAGAGTCATGGGGACTCCCTAGGGGTCATAGTACACCTTATCACACTTTAGGACCCCTAGGGAGTCCCCATGACCCCTTTTGATACATTTGAATGCTCAAGTGTGTCTTAAGGTGTCTGACGACCCCTTCGGACACACTTGAGTATTCAAATGCATCAAAAGGGAACATGGTGACTCCTTAGGGGTCCTACTATGCCTTATCACATGCTAGGACCCCTAGGGAGTCCTCATGACCCCTTTTGACAGATTTGAGCACTCAAGTGTGTCTTAAGGGGTCTTAGGACCCCTTTTGACACATTAGAATGCTCAAGTGTGTCTTAAGGGGTCTTAGGACCCCTTCAAAGACACTTGAGTGGTGAAATGTGTCAAAAAGGGTCATGGGGACTTCCTAGGGGTCCTAGTACACCTTATCACATGTTAGAACCCCTAGGGAGTCCCCATGACCCCTTTTGACACATTTGAGTGCTCAAGTGTCTTAAGCAATCTTAGGACCCCTTTGGACACACTTGAGTGCTCAAATGTGTCAAAAGGGGTCATGGGTACTTCCTAGGGGTCCTAGTATGCCTTATCACATGTTAGGACCCCTAGGGAGTTCCCATGACCTCTTTTGATGCATTTGAATGCTCAAGTGTATCTTAAGGGGTTTTAGGACCCCTTTTGACACATTGAAATGCTCAAGTGTGTCTTGAGGGGTGTTAGGACCCCTTCAGACACACTTGAGCATTCAAATGTGTCAAAAGGGGTCATAGGGGCTCCCTAGGGGTCCTAGTATGTCTTATCACATGTTAGGACCCCTAGGGAGTCTCCATGACCCCTTTTGACACATTTGAACACTCAAGTGTGTCTTAAGGGGTCTTAGGACCCCTTCGGGCACACTTGAGCATTCAAATGTGTCAAAAGGGGTCATGGGGACTCCCTAGGGGTCCTAGTACACCTTATCATGTGTTAGGACCCCTAGGGAGTCCCCATGACCCTTGTTAACACATTTGAATGCTAAAGTGTGTCTTAAGGGGTCTTAGGACCCCTTCAGACACACTTGAGCATTCAAATGTGTTAAAAGGGGTCATGGGGATTCCCTAGGGGTCCTAATACACCTTATCACGCGTTAGGATCCCTAGGGAGGCCCCATGACCCCTTTTGACACATTTGAATGGTCAAGTGTGTCTTAAGGTTTCTTAGGACCCTTTTTGACACATTGGAACACTCAAGTGTGTCTTAAGGGGTCTTAGGACCCCTTCAGACACATTTGAGCACTCAAATGTGTCAAAAGTGGTCATGGGGACTTCGTAGGGGTCCTAGTACACCTTATCATGTGTTAGGACCCTTAAGGAGTCCCCATGACCCCTTTTGACACATTTGAATGCTCAGGTGTGTCGTAATGGGTCTTAGAACCCGTTCGGACACACTTGAATGCTCAAATGTGTGAAAAGGGGTCATGGGGACTTCCTAGGGGTTGTAGTATGCCTTATCACATGTTAGGACCCCTAGGGAGTCCCCATGACCCCTTTTGACACATTGGAACACTCAAGTGTGTCTTAAGGGGTCTTAGGACCCCTTCAGACACACTTGAGTGTTCAAATGTGTCAAAAGGGGTCATGGGGACCCCCTAGGGGTCCTAGTATGCCTTATCATGCGTTAGGATTGCAAGACTTTGAAAAATTTGGTTTATCTCATTTTCTTTCTCTGCCATTTCTTAGTAATACAATTTTGTTTTTGTTCGCCTTAAATGATTTCACATTCCAATGTGTCAAAAGGGGTCATAAGACCCCTTAAGACACACTTGAGTGTTCAAATGTGTCAAAAGGGGTCATGGCAACTCCCTAGGGTTCCTAGCATGTGATAAGGCGTTGTAGGACCCCTAGGGAGTCCTCATGACCCCTTTTGACACATTTGAATGCTCAAGTGTGTCTTAAGGGGTCTTAGGACCCCTTAAGACACACTTGAGCATTCAAATGTGTCAAAAGGGGTCATGGGGACTCCCTAGGGATCGTACTATGCCTTATCACGTGTTAGGACCCATAGGGAGTCCCCATGACCCCTTTTGACACATTTAAAGGCTCAACTGTCTCTTAAGGGGTCTTAGGACCCCTTCGGACACACTTGAGTATTTAAATGTGTCAAAAGGGGTCATGGGGACTCGCTAGGGGTCCTACTATGCCTTATCATGCGCTAGGACCCCTAGGGAGTCGCAATGACCCCTTTTGACACATTTGAATGCTCAAGTGTATCTTAAGGGGTCTTAGGACCCCTTTTGACACATTGGAATGCAAAATCATTTAAGACGGACAAAAACAAAATTGTATTACTCAGAAATGGTAGAGAAAGAAAATGAGATAAAGCTAATTTTTCAAATTCTTGCAATCCACAGCTTCTCTCCGAGCGCAAAATGACAATCCATGGAGCCAAAATTATGGTGAAAATTAAATTCTTCGAGTAAGTCATTTAGAAATGCGTAGAATACTATAACGAATGATGATTTATATAGAATTTATGATGGACTATGCTGTGCAAAAGCCTATAGTCCCTACCATATCTCAGAGTACTGATGAGAAGCAATGGCGAAAGTCTGAGACAGAGGCTGTGCCAACAATTAAGCATTAAGACATTCTTCATAATATCGGGGCTGTGCCATCGAAACGACAAGACTTTCTTCATAATGTCGTGCCACCATTGATCTCTTCTTTAAATTTATTAATGAGGTTGGTTCTACGATGCTGGCATAATTTCTAGTATTGCTGCTCATTTTACCAAACCCTTCCCCGCTCTCCATAATCTTCAACCGGTTCAAAGATCCATCTGGTTGTTCTTGTTTAACCTCCCAATGACTCTGTTGAGCTACCAGATTATCAACAAGCATGGTACAATTGTCCGGTTCAACCAGAATCTATTTTTGATATTAATATATAATTAAATAATATTTAATGTAAAATGTATATTATATATAATATTTAATATATATAATATATAATCTAATATATAGTTTTTCATATTAATATATATTAAATAATATTTAATGCAAAATGTATATTATGTAATATTTAATATATTATTGATATTATAAATATTTAATATATCTAATATATAGTTTTTTATATACAATATATCATATGAAGGATGTAGAAATGGGAGGGAGAAAGTGGAGGGAAGGGAAAGTGAAAATTAAAAATTTTGCTGTCATTTTCAGGTACCCAAAAATAAAAATATTGGGTACTCGATTAGGCTCGGTATTGCCTTGTGCACCAAACCTACATGGTCAACTATTGAAATGTCTCAAATATGTGTTTTTCCCTTGTTTCTATGAGTTCTAGACTTCGAAAATGTAGCTGACGACTTTTTTTTCACCTGAATTTGATAAAATGAAAAGGGTATTTTAAGGATATTATCAGCTTTCTATCGATATAATTGTTGTCAAATTTTGAATTTAGTAAGTAATTATTAGTTATTTTCTAATTGAGCTACCTCTAAAGTGCTGATTTATATACTGATTGAAAAATGACTATAACTTTCAAATAGTATAACATTTTCGAAATCCAAAAAATGTGTCACATTCTATGCTTCACCTACTATAAGAATTTTTTTTTTTTGAATTTTGTAAAGTTTTGAATGAGTTAAGGTGGTCAGACATGGAAGTTTTTTTATTCTAAAAATGTTGTAGCAAAAAATTCATAATTAATTATTTTTTTGGAATAAAATTACAAAAAAATATGCATCACATTCGGGCATTAGTCTACTACTTATATATTAAATCTTATAAAAAAATATTATCATTTGATCATGATTAAGGTGGTCAGACATACACCTACTTCTTATTTTTTTCCTGAAATTTTTGTACTGCTGTATTGAAATCTATAATTTTCACCAATTATATTAATTTTTTTATAGAAAAGGCCTACCAGTTTAGAAACTACATTCAGTCTTCTACAGATTCTATTCTTACAACTTTTTGGTATTAGGTTGATAGCTAGTTCAAATTTTCACGTCAAGTTGACTAACCCTGATTTGCTGATTTTTCATTGCCACTTTTGGGCATAGTTTGGCCCCTTATGATCTTGCACATACCCATCAATGTTGTGAATAATCATAATCAATAAAAGATTAAAAAAAATGATCTTCACTAAAAAAGGCAGTGAGAAAGAGTTAATGCAAAAACAATGACAATGAACGATAGGGAGAAGTGATATTTTCATTGTCAAAATAGTGATATGTTGCAAAGCATACATGAAAAGATCAAGGAGAATGCATAAAAGAAAAGTGATATTAGAAAATAATGTCTTGTGATAGTGGTAATGCAAACATGTCACATAGTTCAGTGAAAACCATAATAGTGATAGTGCACATTTGGATGGTCATGGGAACATGGGGATCAAGACACAACTGGCAATGATCAACGAAGCCATACCACTATTTAGAGGATAAAGTCATGGAAACATAAAAATTAAGACATAGCTAACAATGATCAAAGAAGTTATACAATTTATACCTAAGTATAAATTATAGTTCTATCAGGAGAAAAGTAAGACACAATATATTTAGTAGAGTTGTTAACAAAATAAAAGTGTTGGAATGTCAAAGGAAATCATTAACATGCATAAAAAATTAAGTATTTGGGAAGAAAACGTACAATAACTATCTCGAAAATAAATGCAAATGAGATGACTCGAGTTAATTTACTTCAAATGAAGAGGATTTAAAATGTTCTGCAATGTTGTCTACATGCACTCACAATTAAATGTAGCAATTATTGTATGCTTAGAAATTACTATTTACAAACAAAATTAACCATCATGAAATATGGTAACATTATATACCTTATGAACAATATTAACATTGTTTGATTGTCACTTAACATTCTATTGTATTAATTTTGTAATTAGAGAGAACAAAATTAATGGCTACAAAAATTCTTCAATGTTAGCAATAAGGCAATAGAACAAAATTTGAATGTGTGTTAATATGTACAAATGTAATGAGATTTATCTGTCATCTATAAGGGTTTGAAGAATATCTACCATAATTAATTTTCTCATTTTGAGAGAGAAAATACAAATTAATAAAACATATTGGAATTTGGAAGTACAAAAGGTTGCACTACCATATTAGGAGCAATGGGTTTGAACATCTATAATAAAGTCTTTAAAACTAAATCTAGATCTAGGTTTCAGAAGAAAAATATCCTAATAATAATGGTTAGCCTATATATTCCTAATCATACAAATGTCAGGGTTTGTGTCAATTTCTAAAAAACTGGAGGATATAATGAGGGTGATGTTCGAATCTCTAGATTTCCCAAATATCAAGAGACTTTTTCTCGAATTTCTGGTTACTGTGAGAAAACTAACATTCTCCACAAGTTAATGTTTAGGAATCATTAATATATATTGCATTTCCCTATCTCTCAGAAGATGTTGATGATGAAACCTAAACCATAAAGTCCATGTTGGTGAAACTATGTATTTTCGCTTTGCAATTAAGATTGTTATTCAAATGAGATATGTCAAAGTGTCATGTTATTAGATGATCAATTTCCAATATGTAGGCAATTTATGATGAGGTAATAGAACTTGTGGATTTGGAAAATTTAAGAGATGCTTTGTTAGGACAACCTGGCATTCCTGGATTGTCAACTAAACAAAGAAAAAGGTTAATTTTTGTTGAGCTTGTTGTAAATCCCTCTATAATTTTCATGGGTGAGCCCACTTTTGAATTAGATGCAAGAGTTCCTACCATTGTTATGTGAACTATTCAAAATATTTTTTTTGATTAAGTAACACAGTTTTTACAGGGACCTTGAAACCCACATCATATTAAAGTCTTAAGAAAGTCAAGAGAACCAAGCTAAGAAAAGCATAATAGAGTAGCTAGGACAGGACACCATAGGGCCAAGCAAGAAAAAAATAGAGAAAATTAAGCATAGCCAAAAGGAAGAGCACCGTGATCATTTATGCCAAGATCCTGAGCATGACAACTGTGTTGCTTTCAAGAGCCTCCATCAGTTGAACTGTGTCTTTAATGTTCTGCACTTGCGAGCCATGTGGAACAATTTTCTCCCTGTTCTTCCTGGTTCTAGCCCTGGTTCTTTTACCTGGTCCTTTAGTCAGCTACTTGTCCTCCTTCATAGCCCTTTGCTTGGTCTTGGGGTCCATTTTTTCTTCCATCTTTTTAATCAGTAGCTTCAAGTTCTTGTTGGACATTTTAAGGATGTTAAAATTTTGCTTTGCCACTCCCTTAAGGGTTTTTTCCAAACTTATCATTTTGGATTCCATGTTCATGACCCTAGTTTCTAGACTTGGCTTATTCTCTATGGTCTTATCCTTGTTGTCCAAGCCCTAAATTTTTTCCTTAATATCCTCGATCTTGTGGTAGAGCCATTTAAAAGATTGAAACTCATCCAGCATACTATGTTTGGTATTGTTGAGAAAATCCATGTCCATCTCCCTAGCTTTATCACTAAGAACAACTAGTGCAGGGTCTATCAGTTCTTCCTTATGGACTTTTCCTTCATTGTCCTCTAGAATATGAGGAAAGATGGCTTCCCTAATAATTCCCATATGCACAGTGTTAATATTAAAATTTCTCTAGACCTTTTTACCCCTCCCGATATCCTGACTATTATACTCCCCCCCTGAGGCTTCTTTAGTCTCATCAATCCTTATGGGTGACTAGTTGGTGGCCTGCTCATCTTTATCTTCAGTCACGAGGGCTTGATTTTTAGTGTTAGTGCCTAGGGACCGAGGAGGAAGGGTTTTTTCCTCACTGATAGTGAGATTGACCAACAAGCGGCTAGAGAGGTCCTGCATAGGTTTGGGGGTGTCCTCCTTATCCCTATTCCTGCATTACTATAGAGTCCAAAATGGGGTTTTCCACATCTTCTTGCAAGTCCATTTCTTCCTCCTTTTCATTATACTCTTCCTTCGAGTTAGCCTCCTTCCTATCCTATTTTTTGGAGGGTAATTCATTCTTGATAGCTTTCAAGGGCCATTTCTTGGATGGGGAGCCCTTTGTCTATTTCTTGAAATCAACTTCCTTACTGTCATCCGAAGGAATACCCACAGAAGAGCCCAAAGGAACATAATATGAACCAGAGTACCTTCTGATAACCTTGCTATCCCCAATTTCCTTGTCCAGGATTTGGGTTTTAAATAATTCGTATAACAAAAGGATTAATTCTTCATGCAGAGCGGGATTAGCAATTTTCTTATCTCTAAAACCAGTTATATTCTTGTTCATTGAAGAGAAGAGATAATATGGAATGGAAATCTTGAAACCATGCCTAAAATGACTAAGCAAGATGAAATAATAGGTTCAAATTCTGTGAAACCTGGTATCTAGGGTAATGTAGTATATGAGGGCCTTTAGAACATACTGCCAGAGCATCTTCAATCTCCCAGGGAGGTAGTAGGTGTCTTCTTTGACAATGGATTTCATCTCCTTGTCATCCCTCATGAACTTTTTGACAGCAATGTCAAAATAATGTTGATATTGAAGGGAGTGGTATTTGCACCATTCATCATCCTAGCATTGATTTTTTGAGACATTTGATGGGGTAAAGTAACATCTAAGATGATGCTATCTTTAATTGTTTAATTCAATGACAAATATTGATTTCTCCTATGCTAGATCATCTACTTTTGATGAAAAAAGGAGGACAAATCATTTACAATGGACCATTAGGCCAAAAATCTTACAAGATTACTGAATATTTTGAGGTGAGGATTTTTAGCTAAGGCATTACAATAGGAGAACTAACTTTCACAGAAGAAAGGTTCTTTTTCTTATTTTTATAATTATCAACTGCAAGAAGGATTTTCTTTCTTATTTTTATAACGATCAACTGCAGGAAGGTTTTTTTTCTTATTTTATAACAACTTATTGCAGCACATTCTGAGAGTACCAAATATTGAGGATAAATATAATCTCGCTAAATGGATGTTAGAAGTTAGCTCTTTTTCTTTCGAAGTCCGTTTGGGCATAGACTTTGCAGAGCACTACATGAACTATTATTTCTATAAGTAAATTTATATGTTCTTAAACATTTTAACTTGATGACCATTTAGCAGATGAATAGTAAACTCATATAGAATGTAAATACTAAAGATATACCAACATACAAAAAATAGTTGACATTCTGACCTTTCCTTCATAGTGCAGGTATAATAGAGAATTGGTGGAGAGCTAAATACTCCAGCTCCACAAGAAAATGATCTTTACTTTCCAACTAATTAAGAGTAATTTTTTGGGCAATTTAAATTGTGTTTGTAGAAGCAATGGTGGACTTACTGGCGTAGCCCTGAATATAACAATGTTAGATACTTCTTCTCTCTAAACTATGCCTTTTTCTTTGGAGAAATCTTTTGGAGGGTCAGAAAAATGCACATACTTCAATTATAAATAGTTTAGTTTCTAAATAAAATTAGCTGCACACAATATCAAAACATTTCGGTTAATTTTTTCCTCTAGTGAAGATGTGCACAAACTTATGACTAGCCCATTAACTCAAAGATGGTTTTGTTAGAAATTAGGGACAATGGAACTGCTATTTTTATCATCACAAGTCCCTTATATGGAGATATTATATTCTTGGGGGTCGCTAACTTTTCAACTATCCAACCACTCATTGTAGTAGAGAAAACTATATTTTAAAGAGATAGAGATGTAGGAATGTACTCCATAATGTCCTCTTCTCTAGCTCAATTTAGTTTGTGAGCATATCAACCTGGTCTATGGATGAAAACTATAAAAGCCACATATAAGGTAGAATATATGCATGCATGTAATTTAATTTGTTATCAATGTGAATTCCCTAGTTGATGTGCTACCTAATAAACCACTCTCCACATCAAAATCCCTATGGTTCTCAATGCTCAATGGATAATTTTGTCTTTATGGTTAGTTTACTTGTGTTGATGGAATTTATGGGCATCAAACTTCACCATGATATGAATGTTGGAAATATTATGTGGATATCTTAGAAAAGTTTTTGAAATAGCTTCATAGTGATAACATAAACTATCTTAGTATTCTAAATGTCATTTTGAAATTAGAAAACCAATTTTCTTTATTCGTTGTGTTTGTACATTTTTTTTCTACAATGGGTTTTTACATGTAATATGTTGATCTATTCTCAAAGGCTATAAATCAGTGGCTATTTTCTTCATATGACATGAAGCTCAACTTCATCACTATAATGATTCCATGAAAAAATAAGAAGAAATTGTAAATTACGGTGTAGCCCTAAATTCTTCACAAATCAATTAATTGCAAATAACATAAAATATATAAACACTTCAATGATCACCCTAAAAAATTTGACTGCTTTGTTATAAACAGAATATGCTCTATTTCTGTAGAACAAAATATCAATCTTTACTGTAGCTTAGAAAATGAAATTATATAGTAGCTTGGAAACCCTCTAAACAAAAAAACTATTTTAAACAGTTGTAGAAAAATTGAGTGCTATGTTTTAAATAGAATATGCTCTATTTCTGCAGAACAATAGATCAATCTTTGTTGCATCTTATAAAATAAAATTATATATAGTAGCTTGGAAACCCTTTGAACAAAAAAACTATTTTAAAGAGTCATGGAATAGATATTACGAAGGAAGAGACTCAAGTTTACTGCTAATAACAATAATTTACATACTTCGGAATAATAAAAAAATTATGAGTTACTACATGCTTAAATATTAAAAACTATGGTAGAAAATGAAGATAATTGTCAAAAATATTTTTCACTACTAATGCAAACTGATAGAATTCTAAAGACTATGCATGTGTATTGCCACACTTTATTAAAATAGAACTGTTATTAAAGAAAAACTAATTGAAGATGGTTTTCATGCCAGTAACTTTCACCATCTTTTGACTATAGCATCAAATTTATTCTACATTAATGAAAAACCAAACTATAACATAGTGCAAAAATAAAGCTATAACATAGTGCTTACACAAGGAGTAACATCAAAAAAATAAAAGAGATGATTATAAAACCCTTTGTCAAATATTTTAAGAGTAATGTATTATTTTATGTTAGAACATCAAAAAAAAAGAAAAGAGATGATTATAAAACCCTTTGTCAAATATTTTAAGAGTAATGTATTATTTTATGTTAGATATATGTTTCATAGCATCAATTATTCTTACAAGAGATTTTAATTAACCCCTCTTTGGCATATGATACAACTAGTGGTTACGGGTGGGAATGAAAAGTTGTATGAAGTCACCCAACTCACCTATCCTTTAAATATCGACAACTCTCTATCCAAACAAATCTTAGCGAATGAACCACAAATGAACAAGGACTCCCATAAATGCCTTGTACTCAACATTAATACCTATGTGTGGACCCTCCAGTTCCTCGTAGAAGTGATAACTACGAGGTGTATCTTTACAATGCTATCATTGAAAACTAAAAAACCAAAACAATTTTAATTGGTGGGGTTTAAAGTGTTGGATCCTCTCCCCTAAAAAAATAGCAAATGCCTAGGGAGTAGTCCATCTAATGCTAATACTGACTTTCGCCACTAAGTGGAAACAATGGTTTCTATGTATCCAAGCATCTGCCCCTTGCAAGCAAGTAAGAAAGTTGGTATTAAAAGAAATTCATTTCCTTCTATTGCATTTGTTAGGTCATAAATTTGACTTCATTTGAAACCCTAGCACTACCCGTAGAAACCAAATGTTCTTATAAAATACTTGTATCATTTAAAGTCTAAGTTTTCTAAACATGCATATTACAATAGGAATAATATACAGAATGGATATAATGATTTGAATGTGTCTCAAAAAAATAGATGTTGTGAATAGAGAGAAAAGACATATAGATAGGTTGTAGGTCATGTCGATGGAAGTCGCTTTCCAAAGACCTAATCAGACAGTTTTGAAAAGTGCCCAAATGAAAGATGATCTCAAACCAGTCCATAAAATCTCTGGCTTTTCTTACTGCCTTCCTTTTCCTCTTCCTCTCGCCTTCCTCTTCCTCCTACCTAAATGAAAATGCATGGTGTTTTGTCTTTAGCTTTTAATTTAGGAAAATAATAATACTTTCTATTTTCAATTATTATAATTAAAATAATAATTTAAATATTTAAGAGAAAATTTTAATTTTGTCTTAAACAAATGTCTTAAAATACACTTTTATGTAGTAGTGTAACTTCTTCATGATGAATAATTTATTTTTAGTGTATGCCATTGTGTACATGGATGTAAGTTTGTACCATACCTATTTCATTTTTGTTTCAACTGTAACATTGAAAAGGACATTATTTGAAGATGAAAGGAATATAGTTTCTCTTTCCTTATTGTCAAGGGTTTCCCAATCTTTGTCCTTCATCAAAGCTAGCTTCTTTGATTTTCCCTCAACTGTGAGTGAGAGGCCTTGTTTTATCAGCAAAGACTCCATTTTTACTTTTCACAAACCAAAATACTATCCAAATAATTTATCCACATTTTATTCTTCCCTGATTCTAGAATTTCAAACACAAAAATCTCAACCAAAAATCTTACCTTGCTTTGATACCAATTATGAAGTAGTTAGAAGAGTGAATTTAAATGAAAGAAAGATGTACATAAATCAGAAATTGATAAATAAGACAAAAGACTCAACAACAAGATTTATAGTGGTTCACCAATTTAGCTACATCCACTTTCAACAGGGGAACATCTCTTATTGATATCTCTGTTTGTTAATTTGAGTTACACATCACAATAGTTTGCCAAATACAATCATGGAATAAATATTATCCACTCATATTTAAAGAGCTTTCAAAGAAGGATTGAAAATTCATAATATTGGAGGCAATCAATAAGGTGATCATTGGGCTTCATATGCCCAACACCTCACACATCCTCAAATTTTCAGTTGAAATTGTGTCTAGAGAATTGGAAAATGACCTCAATTTAGGAACTGTAAGCTCTTGCACCAATTCCACAAGTTTCCATGAATTCTTGTACAGAAAAAGAGGGTCCTCATCGATATTACATGGGAGCTCATCTACAAGGGCACAAATATTTCTCTTATTCACAATAACAAATGGATAGACCCTCTCCCATTAAAAGAAAGAAATATCTTGTTAGACCTTGCCTTTAGTGGAGACAAATGTTTTTAGTTAATAGTTTTGGCATTAATCTTTATTTAAACTCATGCAACCTTAAAATATGAAAGGGGAAGTGGTGCAGAGTGGCATAGTGGAAGGTTAATCTTCAAGACCTTTAAGTTCTAGTGCTCCCCAAACACTAAGTCTTCAACAAAAATCCTAAGAAGTGCCTCAACACTTTACTTTGATTTCTATATCCCTTCAACAATCCTAAGGATATCAACTTAATCCACAAATCCATTTTTTCAACTTATCACAACAATCTACTGACTTGTTCCACAAACTGGCTACAGGAACTAAGATGGAAATAGTTGAAGTTCCTGTCACTACTCACACATACACCTGAATGAATGATGGAATTTGGAGATGTTCAACTACCCAAACAATATCTCACAAGACCAACTCCTGGTCTACTCTAGCACTCCAAGAATCTTCCAAAGAACACAGACCTAGTAGGGCCCTAGTAGGCTTGGTTTTCAAAGGAAGACCAATGAAATGGGTGCATAGATAGAAGATAGGCTTTAGGATCTCTTCAAGGGTATCTGAGAACACCTAATCCACCTTCTAATCACTTACTTTGCTCTTCTACAATACTGAATATGCAATTTCCTATAATTCAGGACCAAATACCTTCATATATTTGGCCTAGGGCTTGCAAGAAAAATTCCTTCCCTCTAACTCTGCAACTCCTACTCCTAAAATATGAAAATGCATTCTTATATCTTTCATTTTCATTGGGTTTTGTGCAATTTGGGTGGTATAGTCACGATCGATACCCCCATTTGCCCAAAACCCTTGTCTACCTAGGGTTTACTGGTTATTTGTAAAGAAAATGTTGTAACTCTGCAAAGGGATCACCAAAATGAATCAGACCAAGTGCATTAGGAAGATAACTCAACAATCTTGCCTCTCAAAACATCAGTCTCTCACTCCCAGATCATACAGATCGTACACAATTGGAACAACAGGGTTTTTAACATAGAAAACCAGGGAATTTTTATTGATAGTGTAAAAATCCGTACATATGTCAACCTCTTTTATTGGGAAGGCTGATAGACACATTTATACATCATTTCCATTGATCAACCACCTTTGATTCGGTTGGGATCAGTTATAACTCACTGATTTGTCTATTTGACAACTTGCAATAGAAAGTTGCAAAGTTGTTTAGCAACTTTTGAAAAGTTGCATAGCAACTTTTATTGCAGCTTTGCATTTTTGGATCTTATGAAGTCTAAAGAGTTTTTAACCTCTAAGAAACCTATGAAATCCTTTTCTAAAGTCTTTGCACTTTATTGAGACCATATTCTATGTCCTACACCCTATCTTAGCCCTATAGGTCTCTAAGGTTTATGGTTTATAGAATCACCAAATGAACTTAGAGCCTTTACAAATGGGATTTTTATGAACTCAAAACTACTCTAAACATCTTTGTTGCCATGTGCTCTTATCATGAGCCAGTCTAAGATCTCAAGACAAGAAGAAACAAATATAGAGTGAAGATATGCAATGGAAGGCTTAATATTGCCTTATTAGATCTTTGATGTGCCTCCATTGGTGAATGTCCTGAATGAATGCTTCAAATCATTACTTCAAATCCTACCATGAGCTTAGAGTGCTCTGCACCAGGAAGTCTAGTGTTTCTCAATTTAATAAATTTGCAAAATTGTTCCATAAGGTTGACAATATCATGATTGATTGTTAATATTTTTGCTAACATTTCTCTATTTGAAAAAACAATATTCATTCACCAATGGCATCATGTCAGATGAATTATGAAATATATATCCTAAGATTCTAATTCCAGTGTTTTGAAAACTAGAAGCAAAATTGTTGGCAATGCTAAATGACACACGAGTATACAGGTGTCTTCGTAATGTGAGAAGTTCTCATGGGTAGGTGGCATTCCATAAAGAAGTTTATGTGACTTCTTTTTGTTATCACATTTTGCATATATGACTAAAATAATAGCTACAACATGGTTTTATATGTCTATGTTTTGTGTATGTGAATATCTTGACGTAGTAGCTATAGAGAGATTGATTTTGGTTCATACCATTTTAAATTTCTACTTTTGGCTAATTTTCCTCATTGGGATTGTTAACTACATGACTCAATTTGTGCATAATCTTGTGGTAAGTTTCTTTCTATGGTTTTAGCAAGTTATCTAGTTTTAGGCTATAATTAAAGGTAGGTCAAGCTCTCTACTCAAAGTCATGATTGGACTTAGTCAAAGACTCAACGACCAAATGATGAAATTGAAATCAAAGGAGAAATTTATCCATGAAGGTCATAAATTGAAATAACCCCTACCTTCTTTCCCTAATAAGATCATTCTGCTATGTATGATGATATTTTTGAGCTCCCTTCTAGCGCCTCCCACCTTGGGAAATATTTTATATTAAGTTTTGTCAGTGAGACAAGTCCACAAGAACATAAATAAACAAGCTTCAATACATACTTTTCATTTTTCATTTTTTTAAAGTGATGATGATCAGTTGATCCATATTACTAATATATTCATGATGCTTTGCTCTAGAGCACATTCCTTTCCTACATATGCTTCCTCATCTCATACTTCTATTTGCCTTCCTCTTCTTGAAAAGAATTACTCAACTATAACAGAACTATAATGCCTCATCTCAACTAGGATGAAAATCTCAAACTCTCCTTACATTGAACTTCTTGTCCACATGTAAATTTATTCAAAAGAAGATGTATGCCCATGTTGAATCCCTTGAAAAAGGTCTAAATATGGAGATATACTAATTGCAACCATGGGGATCTGCATAGAAGCATTTTTTAATATAAAAGGCATCTCTAGATCTCAAAAATATTTTGTCTTTAATTTACCGAACATAGTGATATTTATGTGTCTACCATATTTTCTTGATTGGATTTTCATCTTGGAGCTCAAAACTACTAACTCGCCTCTGACATCTATTTTTGCAAAATTGAGGTTTATTCCCAAGTTAGATCATCTAGAAAGTCACTAAGACAAAAGGAACTATGGGAAGTACTTGAAACAAACTATTATAGTATCTACTATGCATACAAACTTCCTTATAACATGTAGCTAAATCCATAAGATGCATAGCTATAGAATCATTAGATAAATGGGAGGGCCTATCATATCACTGTCCTATCATTTTGTATACTCTTAAATTTATAAATTTTTAGATTGTGATTACAAACTATGTTTAGAGTCTTAATAGAAATTCCAATTTCCATCAATTCTATTTGGGATTTCCAATAGTTCTATTTGGGCCAAGTCTATGGTTTAACAATATACTAACTTAGAAATTTCAAATATAGACAAAGAGCATAG
Source organism: Chamaecyparis obtusa (assembly GCA_027943335.1). NCBI lineage: Eukaryota > Viridiplantae > Streptophyta > Pinopsida > Cupressales > Cupressaceae > Chamaecyparis > Chamaecyparis obtusa. Next base: position 64,588 of record BSBK01008575.1, read on the forward strand.
TAGACATCCCTCAAGAGATGAACCTAAAACAACTTTGAGAATTCATTACTCACCCTGAGTAGCAAGTGTGAAAGATTTACATCCTATAGAACAAAAGCAAAATTGCATTGTCAATGCATATTACAATATTTACATGTACTAAAATGACAAAACCTTTTTGTTGTTAGCATTGTTGTGTGTGGTGGAACTATAAAAAATGGTATATGAAAAGTGGAAACCTTTTGTTCTTTAGAGTTGGAGATATTTTTGCCAATGTTTTACTCATCTTGAGCTAAGTGATGCTCTACTCTTCTTCTTGACATCTTTATTAAATTACATAATATGTTAGCTCAAAATAAATTGCATGTAGGTCTTCTCCTTAATTTATGATGGCTCCAAGTGCATATAGTATGCATGATTGCAATTTTATTAAATTTTTGCTCTATGCACTTAAAGTATAGCAGTCAAGGTTACATAGAAGATACTAATATACATTACTGATACGTAGCATCTCTTCTTGTGTAGTATCGATAGAAAAATCAAATTAAAAGGAATAGAGAAGAGAATTGTGTTTAGCGGTAGGAGCAATACAAAATTATTAGTTAATGACACTACTTATTGAGTTGTATATTTTTGTGAAGCTGCAAATTGTTACAAGCATTCAGGAATGGATCTGCACAAATATGCTTTTTAGTTTATCACCTTCCATGGTTCTCACAAGCCACATATTTACCTCCCTATAGTGCCCTGTAGATTTCCTACATTTTAATTGTTGATAATAATTATATAATAGATTTAAATAAGCTGAAAACATACCCAAATCTTTAATTGCTATTAATGTTTAACTGAAAAATAAGTTATGTCATCAACTATTAATTTGACACACACATTTGATGTTTGCAACTCTTTGGATAATGCTAATAGTTATATAACTACATCACACAACCCTCTTCTTAAATAAATGTATGTACACTACCCCTTATAAATTTTGCAGGTCATATTACTAAGGGAACATAAAAATAAATAAATCAGGTTACTATCTAACTTATCATTACACGATTCGTTCATTTCAACTGTAGCCAACAGCCTCCACTCTGGAGATCAGTAATTGATATTGATCTCTGCTAATTTTTTATTTTATTTCATTAAGTAGGGACCTTGGAGCATTGTAGCTCTTGTTTGTTAAGTAATATCGTGTTTCTCTTCTAGATAATTCTGGGAGTGGATCTAAGTACACCTACCAAGAGTATCCTGTAGAGACAGTTTGTCCACCTCTAGTTTATCAACCAAAAAAAGGTAGCCTCTTGAAGAACTATGAGAAAATGAAAAAATGAAAAATAATTTAGAGTTTTCTTCGTTTAATTGGGAAAAGAAGCAAAAGGAAAAGTTATAAACAAACATATAGAGTGGGACAGTTCTTCTTTTGTCCTCTGGGAGAGTGGCAATCCACTCCTTATCGCCAATAAGAGCAATATTTGGGCCCCCGGTGATTTTTGAGAGTGAATTGTGAAGTGATTTGTAAAGAACTTGTGATAAAACAAAAGATCATTTATTATGTGTATATACCTTGTATTTGAACTCCTGGTGACCATATAAACTACTTTCCCTTAGAAGTTTGACTGCAACGGTCGTTTTCCCTATTTCACCTTTGTAAACGATGCCATAGCCTCCTCTGTAAAAGAGGGTCTTTAGAAGAGGAGCAAGAGACATAAATGAAAAGACTCAGAACCCAGTAGCAAATTTGGACTTGTGATGGAGTTGGTAATGATATTTTGGGCTCATTTGAATTGGAGGGAACAAATTTGGGTACGAAATATTGGTAAGAGTTGCTTCTCTCCATTGAAACTAACAGATTTTTGAACTTGTTAAATCAAGAAATTAGAGCTACCTTAGATGGGTTCACGAAATGAAGGGAGAAAACATATATTAAACCCTAGTATCTTACTCACCACTTTCTGAGCGCTCTCCTTGTCGAGATTGTGCGAGGGAAAACTGCTCAAATCCCTTTCGCACGCTGTGTCGATGGAAATCTCTCTGAGAAGATCAAGCCAGTCCCTTTTAGGTTTTCCTGTAACGTGCAAGACAAACAGGTTTTGGAAAGCACCCAAATGAAGGTTCACTTCACTCCATTTTTTTTTCTAAAATCTCTGGATTTTCCTTGGAAAATTTGCTTACTTCCTTTGCCTCTTATCGCATAAATGAATATACATGGATATTTTGTCTTAATTTTTAATTTAAGACAATAATAGTAGTTTTTATTTTTTCATGTAATAATTAAAATAATAATATTAGTATTTATTTCGTCTTAAAATTATCTTAAAATACCCTTTTATGTAGCAGTGTTGCCTCACGCAGTGGCTTCCTTCTCTTTTACTGCACACACTCCTTTTGCCAATCCTCGATTCTTAGTATCTTGCATAGCTTCTCTTTTCAGACTGCTCGTTCTCTCTTCCGCTGTTCAGTATTTTCCCTCTCTGATCGATTCATTTCATTCACGGGGCCTCCTTCCGAGTTTTCCCTCATCTCTCGCCTCTATATGCTCGTACGCATCCCCCTTTTCTTGAATCACCAAGCGACCATTTTTAGCCAGCAGAGAAATCCTCCTTTTCGTTTCTAAAAACCCTTCTAAACAAATTCATTGGGTTGTCGATACATTCCATGGAGATGCATTTCAATTAAAAATTAAGATATGCGTTTTAGTTTACGATTTAGACGTTGCCTAGACTATTTGGCAAACAAAGATCTATTTGCGAGGCCGTTGGGTGGTCTGACAATATGTGGACATCAAGTCCCACTTCAGCACAAGTTCTGTTCTGGTATGTACGAAAGCTATCGGATTCAAAATAAATAGGTGGCGGCTATCCTCCCTACAAAATGCACTACAAATAATTTTTTATTTTTTTTCAAATCTGTGAAAATGCACAATTTTTTTCTGAAATTTGTTGGTTGTTTTCGATCCAGAATACACAGATGAAGAAGAACAGATCCTGAATTTTTTGTAAAAATCTGCTGCCTTTTCAGATTTTCCAAAGTTGTACGGCGGTGCAATTCTTCGGGAGCACAACCGCGTCCAAATAAATAGAGTGCAGTGCTATACTAAAATATGACATAATAAAATTTAGTAAAATATATTCATTTTTTTAAAATAAAAATAATTATCTAATTTAAAATTTAAATGTATTGATAAATAGTGTTTTTCTATTTTTATTTTTATTTTTTACATTTTCATTATAGATCATCAGTATGATCTGAAATATTGATATTAAATTGAAGTATACAATCAAAATTAGAAATTATAATGAATTGAATTCAAATAGATTATAGAAATCTGATCGGCTAATAATAATAACAACTAGAACTATAAAAGCTTACATCAAGAAACATGCAATTTATGTGCGCCCACAGTGTGAGTAGGGCACCCTATTTGACATAGATATTCAATTATTTAGTTTTACTAAGTATTCAAGTACGAGTAGGGCACCCTATTTGACATAGATATTCAATTATTTAGTTTTACTAAGTATTCAAGTAATAGTGGAGATGGAGGAGAAATCAGAAAACAAGTCCACTACTTTTCGCATCGATGGCCTCTCTGTTGGCGATGGTAGAGTGCACAGAAGGGAAATCTCAACCACTTTCTCAATTTCATTGCTCCATTTTTCATAATCATTTGCCAACTCTGCATCTATGAAATCCAGGACAAAGTGGTCATCTTTCTTTCTCATGTTTGCAGCCCATTCGGCCAAACTTCTGCTTCCTCCTCCTTCCTCATCCACGATGGCTTCTCTGCCAGTGACAAGCTCGAGCAACACAACTCCAAAACTGAACACATCTTGCTTCGGGGAAGATCTCACTCCATACCCGCATTCTACAAAAAAACAAGCTATGAATTGAAAAAGAAAAAGAAAACAAAACATCCCGCATAAATCCATGTGAAAATAAATAAATGTACCTGGAGCCATATAACCATGAGTGCCACCATTCAGAGAGGAGTTACTAGTTTGGTCTTCTGGATGGATTATTTTTGCAAGACCGAAGTCAGCCACATGTGTTGCGTACTTATCATCCAGCAAAATGTTAGCCGATTTATCGTCACGATGTACAATTGGAGGTGAACAGGCGTGGTGCAGATATTTAAGAACCTGGGCCACTCTTAAACTGTTGGAAGAGAACCAGATAGCCTCTTCCAACTGAGATCCAACCCAGTTGTTAGATGCACCAGCTTTTCTATTTCCCTTGGAATTGATTTCTCAAATCAGTTTCGAGACAGGTTGAGGTCTATCGAATTCGAGCAATCTCCCTGAGAGGCGGGAATAGTTCCAGTCAAATTGTTGAAGCTTATCTTTAAGATGAGCTTATCCCCGATGGGATTGTTCCTTTCAGATTGGAGGAGGCAAAGCCTAAATAAGTAAGCTTTGTGCAGTTGGAGTCTGGCAGAGAATCTGTGGCTCCACCACCCAGCAGAGATTCTTTTATTTGTAAGAGTATGTGGGATTCTTGTGAAAGCCCACAGGGACTACATATCAGCAAAGCGACTCCATAAAATAACACTCAGCAAAGACACAAACATGATAGCTCTCCGACTGGAGGAGCTAGTGGCTAAAAGCTTCATCAACATTTTGAACAGAAAAATAGTCAAATCGGCTAATGAAACAAAACAATGACTTTATATAAAAGATGGTGATTTCGCTATGTTAGAATGTGCTAGGAAAAGGTTCTGAAGAACTTGTTTATCTTGAGTCAAGATGACTTAGAACTTCTTTAACACAAGAGGCTTAAGATCTTTAACTTATGGAGGGACTCATTTATATTATAATATATATTAATATACTAATAAATTGGTTCTTAGATATATACTAATCATCTTATTAATAATAAAATAACTGATATCGTAAATATTACAAATGTTTATAAATGGGAAATATATATATTGATTGTATTTCTGGATGGTCAGTTGAATGGTGGAACTTTTTGTTGCATACTATTGAGTTATGTTGAAAATTTTCATTTCCGTTCACATCGAACAATTGTAGAATTCCATGTTTTATATTATTTTTTTCACGACTTCCATATATATTTAAGACTTCCTAGAATTTTCCAACTTCCCCATGAGTGGTTATATCATTAAAAAATAGCTACTTGGAATGCACATTTGAGGAAAATTTTAAAATAATTGAAAATAAGAAAGCAATTATTTTTCATTTTTTAAATTAATTAATATATTTGTTATAAATTCTGGTAACTGAACATGCCAAAACGGAGGGGATCCAATGACTCTTCATATAAAGATAAACTCCAAGAGAAGGGTTGGCAGGATACTTAAACAAGTCAATATTCATTTTCGCGTGGGACGAATGAAAAATTGCCGACTTGCTTTTGATATTGACGACATGTTTGAAGGGAATGAGGCCTTTTGAATTGCTGCACAAATATCTTAAACGTGTCGGCCGATAACGTTTTGGGTGTCTACCATTTGTCCGATGTGGAAATTACTGCTAGACTTGTTTGCCATATGAAGCTTCGTTGGACCCACCGCAAGTCAGAGACGGAGACAATTAAAGTTTCGGAGGTGATGACCGTCAGCAGCGCGCTTAACAAATGTTTGAAATGCGATTGTGTATTCTTTCATTCAGAACCACATTGTTAACATCTATGATAATATGAAGTTATCACAAACTAAGAAGATAAAAATAAGGGTTATCTGATGCAGAGTATCTGTCTCAATATCTATTTAAAAAAAATAGTAATACTAATAATAACAATAAAAATAACCATATTCTTAATCTACGCTTGCAACTTCCCACCCATCTCAATTTTCAAACTGAAGGCCCCCATGCCTGCCTCCCCTGGCTGACTAGCTTGCTGGTACTGTACCCCAGGCTATTCCCGTGATATCCTCTATCACGGGCCCAGTGTCTGAGTCAACGGGGGTATCTCAAAAAGCATCATCTTCTGCTGGTACCCTGCTTTCTCCCTCAAAACCCAACTGGAAAGGGGCCCTTGTTGGAGATGCTCAACAATCTTTGGAGGCTCTGCTAGTGGATTTCGTTCAGATTGAGGAGGGTGCTGAACTTTCGCTCCTAGATTCAGTTGTGAATCAAACGATGGTGGACTTTCAACTATCTTTGATCGGCCAATTCTTCAACTTTCGCCCTACCATAGAGATGGTGAGGAAATGGGTGACTATTTAGTGGAAGATCAAGGGTTCTGTCCTGGTTTCAGCTATGCCGAGAGGACTTTTTTTGTTTAAGTTTACCACTCTTGAGGATCTTTCCTATGTATTGGTAGGATCATGGGTCTATGGAAAGCATTTCCTGGCCCTCGCAAAATGGAAACCTGGATTTAATCCGTCGACGAACCTAACCAGAATGGCCCTAGTTTGGGTCCGTCTCCATGGGCTCCCTCTTGAGTATTGGGATGAGTAGGTCTTCAGATGGATTGGAGACTCCTTCGGCTCTTTCATTACTGTGGACTAGGTGACTCGATCGAAGTCTAGACTGGTTTTTGCCAAATTTTGTGTAAATGTTAACCTGAATAAAACCCTACCCAACTTTATCATCTTGAAATCAAAGCTGGGCAGATGGACACAAGCTCTGGTGTATGAGAGTGCTACCTTATTTTGCTAGAACTGTGATAGCAAGGGTCACACTAGGGATACTTGCACATCCTCCAAAATGGGGAAAAGAAAAGAGAACAAAGATAAGGGTGTGGCTGAGGGTCCTCCCCCCTTAGGTGAAGAAGAGAAGGTGGAATCTGGGCCACCCTTGGTGTCTAACGAACCGAAAATTCCTACTATTGAAGACCCGGCCCTAGAGGAAGGAGAGATCGTCCCCACCCACGTGATGAAGGAAGGATGCCCTGACCTGGAATCGATTGCGTCCATGGAGGAGCTTGTTATCCAGATGGTGGAGGAGCTGTTAATAGTCACCTCGACACCCCCCACCAGAAGAATTAGTGACTAGCCCTACTATGGTGGAATAGCCTGCCATTGTAGTGGATCTAGTGGTGCAATCCCCAAAGTTGGATGCAAAACCCCCCTTGAAGTTGGTAAAGAAGAGCCCCTCTAGTTCCTTGGATTTGGAGGATGATGAGGGGGAATGGAAAATGCAGAGGAAGAAAACCAAGCCTAAAAAGGCGGATGTGGGAATGGAAACACCAAGGGGTAGACCTTCAGACATAGCAAGAAGATCATGAGGAACCAAAAGGGATGTTGCAACAGGTAAGCAACAAACCTTGGAATCTAGCTTTAAAAGTAAGAAATGAATTGTCTTTCTTGGAACGTGACGAGACTGAATAGCTCCCTTAAACAAAGTGCTGTCAAACACTACATTTTTTACCTCAAGCTTGATGTACTACTCCAAGAGGTTAAGATGTCTGCTAGTAACTTCGCTATCCTGGCTCCCAAGCTCTGGCCGGGGGTGGCCTTTCTCTATTCTAAAGCTATGGGGGTGCCCTGGGGTATTGCCACGCTCTGGAACCCCAATAGGTTATCTAGTCTAATAGCTACTTCTTCTCCCAACTACCTTGCTACCACTTTCAGGAAAAATGGTTCTGAGTGGACTACCTTTAATATCTATGCTCCTAATACCCGCTCGGGTAGAGCTTCTCTGTGGATTGATCTTGGCCACCATCTAGATCAGGACTACTCTGCAAATTTCCTCCTGGCTGGTGATTTCAATACCCCTCTTTACCCTTTGAAAAAGTGTGGTGGTCTAGTAGATTACTCGGATAGTATGGGGGAGCTGGCTCAATTTATCTCCTCCACAGGTCTTTCTGACATCAGTTTGAAGGGAAACCCTTTCACCTGGTCCAACAATAGGAAAGGCCCCCACCTCATCCAAGTGAGACTAGACCATGCCCTGGCCACCTCTTCATGGGACCTCTGCCTGAACTCCTCCCTATCCTCACTCCCTAGAACGACGTCGGATCACAACCCCCTCCTCCTCTATTGGTTCGACGCCCCCAAGGTCAGCCTGACACCCTTTAGATTTGAAATTATGTGGTACTCTCACCCATCCTTTAGGGATCAAGTGAAATTCTGGTGGAAGACCAATATCAAGGGTACCGCTATGTTAAAAATAGCCCGAAAGCTTGAAATTATCCATAGGGAGGTTAAAGGATGGAGCAAGCATAACTTTGGTGACTTCCACAAAGAAAAGATGGAACTGTCCGGAACCTTAGATTCCCTCCAAGCATAGTTGACTACTAGTAACTTCCCTCCTTAGGTCTAGGCTAAGGAGGAGCTGACTAGGAATAAGTGGCAGGAAACCTTGAAAAGAGAAGAAATCTACTGGAAGCAGAGATCTCGTGTCCAGTGGCTTACTAAAGGAGATAGGAACACAACATTCTTTCATAGGTCAGCCTGCATCCATAAAAGAAGAAATACTATTGCTACTATTAAGGATGAAAAAGGGAACAAAGTCAAGGAAAAGGATAGGATTAACCTAGTGGCGGTCAACTACTTCAAGGAGCTGTATTCTAATGTGGGTCCTATCTGCCTAGATAGCATCCAAAATCAACTCCTGGACCACATCCAAAGTGCTATAATGATTAGTGACAATAACATGCTCATGGAGCGGGTCTCAGATGAAGAGGTTAGGAAGGCGGTTTTTGCTATGGGTGCTTATAAAGCCCTTGGTCCGGATGACTTTCCTCTGGCATTCTTTCAGGAGTATTGGGACATTGTAGGGACCAATGTTATTTGGGGGGCCAGAGACTTTTTCAGGACGGGTCACATCCTCAAGCAACATAATCAAACCTACATTATGTTGGTTCGTAAGCATGACAATCCTACCACTATGATGGATTTCAGGCCCATCAGCCTATGCAATACTTTTTATAAGATCCTCACCAAGATCCTAGTGGGCAGAATCAAGCCTCTACTAGACAAGATTATAAGCACTACTCAGAAAGGCTTCATGCCAGGAAGACAAATCTTGGATGCGGCCATAACCACCCATGAAATAATCCACTCTATGGACAGGAGCAAAGTTCTAGGTATGGCTTTTAAACTGGATATCTCCAAATCTTATGACAAATTCAATTGGTCCTTTCTGATTAAAATTCTTGCTAAAATGGGGTTTAATGAGAAGGTCATCCAGATTATACAGGAATGTACTCAAACTGCTAGTCTTTTTGTTTTGGTGAATGGATCCCCTGGTAGTTATTTTAAACCTGAGAAGGGTCTTAGACAGGGGGACCCCCTCTTCCCTTACCTTTTTATTATGGTGGCTGATGTGATTAGCAGGAACCTTTGTATGCTGTCTGCCACGGGGAGAATAATGGGCGTCAAACCTGCCTCCACTAGTCCTCAGGTGGTTTTAGAACAGTTTGTGGATGACATCTTCCTCTTTGGTTATTCTTTAGTTATTGAGGCCAGGCAAAAGAAACAAATTCTAGAAAGCTACGCTTGGGCTTTAGGGTAGTGCATCAACTATCAGAAGAGTAGGTTGTTCTTCTTTAACACCCCCATAGAGACACAAAATAAGGTGCTTCGAATCCTAGGTTGTCTAGTGGCCTCTCTGCCTTCAACTTATCTTGGCCTCCTCCTTACTATTAAAGAGGTGTCCCAAGATTTTTGGAATTCCATCCTGGAAAGAACCCAGAAGAAACTTGCTGGCTAGAAGGGGAAGTTTCTGAGCAATGCTGGTAAGCTACAACTCATGGCCTCCACTATCCAAAGAATCCCTATCTACTTCCTTTCTCTCTTTAAAATCAGAGGCTACATGGTCGAAAAACTTGAAAAGATACAGATGAATTTTCTGTGGGCTAGATCAAAAGAAAAAAAGAGGATGTCTCTAGTGAATTGGGATACTGTCTGCCTCCCAAAGAGAATGGGCGGCCTGGGGTTAAGGAAAATTGGGCTGATGAATAAAGTCCTTACCATGAAAGTGGCCTGGAAGCTTATAGAAGGAAAGGCGGATTGGTGTAGAATTATGGAAGCCAAGTACCTCCAAGGACACCCCTATAGGAGAATGTTCCAAGATGGAAACCTCCCCAGCGGCTCCAAACTATGGATGAACATATGCAAATGTAGGACCCTGCTCTCTAAAGGTGGTCTCTGGAAAATAAAAAATGGAAGATCCATCAGGTTTTGGAGTGACAATTGGATAGAAAACCAACCTATTTTAGGCTACAGTTTTAAACCCCTTATGGATCACCTCAGACCTATCCTAGGTAACAAAGCTTCTAACTATATCACTGGCAGGGATTGGGAGGACATTCTTAGGTGGTTAAGGAACAGACTGGATCTACAACATTTAGCCAAGGACCTCATGGAAATTACAACTAAGGTTAGAATCTCGGGTCTTGAGGACTCAATTATCTGGGCCCCCACCTAGGCTAGTACTTTCTCTATCAAATCTGCTTATAATCTGCTTCTAAAGGAGTTGGGTAACTAGCAGAACTGGAAGAGGGTGTGGATTCCCCATCTCACCCCTAAAATTAACTTCTTTTGGTGGACCTTAATGCATGGTAAGGTCCTAACCTAGGATAACCTTATAAAGAGGGGCATCCCCATGGTGAATAGATGTATTCTATGTAAGAAGGAAGAGGAAACAGTGAGCCACTTGTTCATGCACTGTGACTATGCTTCCAGTTTATGGCATGGAGTTATAAGCAAGTTAGGTATCCCATGGGCCCTAGACAGAGAAGTGCTTCAATTTAATAACTGGAGAGCCCCCTCAAATCACCCCCTCCTCTAGCTCCTCTGGCGGTTGCTACCCCCCCACATCTGCTGGGCCATTTGGAAGGAGAGGAACAATAGGATTTTTAGAGAGGAGAGTATCAATCTTGATGCTTGCCTCCACATTGGAACTAAGCTCTTATGCAAAAATGTCAGGATGGCCAAATGGAAGCTCCCTCCTTACCCTCCTGCTGCTTGGGAAGTAAGTTTTGCTTATAGGTGGAACATCCTTGCCGGGTTCTCTAGGTTTGATGATGCTAAAAAAATAGGTAGAAAAGCCACCAAATGGGTGCCCCCCCCCCAGAGGACGGATTAAATTAAATTTCGATGGGGCAGCAAATAATATAAGCCAAGGTGGGGGTGGCATCTTGAGAGATCATAGGGGTGACTGCCTACTGGCCTATGCTGGTCCTATCAACAATAACATGGTCACCTAGGCAGAAGGCATGGCTCTTCTCTAGGGGATTGAATTTGCAAAATATTTGAATGTCAAAAGTGGTGCTAGTACGGGGTGGCAATCAAGGGGGATTCCATGGTGGTGGTTGAGGCTGTCAAAAGTGGTGCTAGTACGGGGTGGTTGGCCAGACCTATCATTAGGGAGATCGGTGAGCTGATGTGTAGCTTCCAGAGCACCACCATAACTCACGTGTACAGCGAAGGGAACTCCGTTGCTGACTCAATGGCGACAATGGGCCTAATGCAAGCTAAACTAAGCAATTGGAGGGTGGTTTGTGATTTACCTCTGGTGACTCAGAAAATCATTTGGGGAGAAATGAATATTGAAGTTTAAATGTGCCATGATATTTTATTCATTGTGAATCCTCATTAGATCACGTGCTAGCATGTCGTGATGATTTTTGCGATTATGGAAAAAACAACCCATTTTCCCATAAAGAATCATAATTACCCTTTAAGCATGTGGAGTAGATGTTGTCCGAATCAAAGGGCTTACTTGGCCAAAGAGGACACCAAGTGTATCCTTGCTATTATTACTATTAATGGCACCTGGAGATCTGTTGGATCTAGCGGTATGATGCCCGTTTCCCAAAACTTTTCCCAAAACCTGTAGTTTAAGTCACATTCGGGGATTTTTTGTAATTGCAAAGGGTTTATCAAGTTTTGCAGAGATACTCAGCTCTATGATTATCAACTTATTCTGGTGAAGGAGGGGCTGAATATTGAAATGGGAGGCAACACTCTCTACATTGAACCTGATAAAATTGATGATATCTTCTCCTCGGATGCGTTGGTGACTCATTATTGCAAGGAGAGTGGCATTTGGGGCTTCATGGAGAGAATGAAGGGTGGGCATGATGAATTTTTATCCAAAAATTTCGTGTCATCTTGGAATAATAAAAATCTCTCTATCAGTGGTATTCACTTCCAGTTGAATGAGGAGGTGATAGCCAAGGTGATTGGGCTATCCATGAAGGGGAGAAAATGCAAGAAAACTAGTTGAACTCTGGACCCAACTAGCCTTAACCAGTTCTTCAAGGATGGTGAGATACTAGTGAAAAAGCAGGGGGGTTTCAATAGGGAGGAGCTACCGGATTTCTGGCCGAAAATCTGCCTCATTGTGATGAAATACTTCACTTTGGAAGGTAAGTTCACTATCTTCTACTATTACCATTTACTATTTCTAAACCACGTGAGGAACAAAGATTTAATATCCATCCCCTTCTTCCTACTACACTCCATTGAAAGCAACATCCTTGACATCAAGGAGAACCCTGATAAGAAAATGCCTATCCTTCACCAAGGCCTCCTCCTCTGCCTTTATCAATTCCATAAAGCCATTTGTCTTGCACCTCAGCCCCACCTATTTATCTAGAAAATGAAACAGGAGGATTCCCCGGCCAAAATTGAAAACCCCACCCAGTCCTCCTCCTTGTCCATTCGTATTACCTAGGAGGCTATTCCTGGTACCAAAGAGGGTAAGAGTAAAAAAAATGTATCAAAAATCTATTTCTTAGGAAGGATGCCCAGGATGTGTCTTATGTTTCCGAGTCTAAGGATATAAAAAATAGGAAGGAGGATGATAGCCCCCCAGAGACCGACTGTAAGGCCAAAAGAAGAAAATTATTGGAAAGCCAGGTCAACCTAGAGGTGGACTTGAGTGGGTCGGGTAGAAGGAGGTCTAATAGATTGGCCAAAGAGTAATGGAAAACAAAATTGCTAGAAACGGTGACTAAAGAGCTTTCCATGTCTGAGAAGGACTCCCAATCCACTGAGTCCATAGATGATTCTTCAGAAGACCACATGATCCCCCCTAATATCCCTATCCCCAAACCCAAACCTACCATGGAAGCCCCCTTCATCTCTTCCCCATCCCTAAGCCCTGCTCACAATCCTCTGGAGAAGCCCCCTTCCCCTGTTCACAACACTAAAGCCCTGGAGGAGAGAAACAAGCTCAAAGGGACTCTTAAGAGGAGGTTTGAGAAGTTGGACAAGGAAATTACTGAGATAAAGAATATGGTGCAGGAGCTAATGAACCAATGCAGGCTAACCAATAAATTTGGTTTGAAAATTATGCATGCATTGGGGATGACTCTTTGTCATTTGTAGGATAAGCTGGTAGGTGGCACTCTGGAAGTGAACGAGGACAACAAGGACTTCCTCCTATTCTTGCAGGAAGAATGGGCGACTACTCTGCTGTCTAAGTAGTTGGGTGGAAATAATTAGCTCGGTTCCTATGTTTTGGTCAATTTTGGAAGGGTTTAACCCTAGGTCCCCCAGTTTAATGAATGGGGTTTTTATTATCTTTTACTGCTCTCTGGTTAGCCTTGTGTGGCTATTTACTGATACTTTACTTGATATTGCTGATACTAGATACTCTGGGTTATTTCGTATGTTTAGTAAGGTGACTTTTGTTTTTGATAGAGGTAGACTATGATTGCTGAACACTGTTATCCTGTTACTGTTGCTTGGCTAGTTACATTAATATGCTATTAATGTGCTACTAGTCCTCTATTCTACAGGCCAACACCCTTCTACTGCTTTTATCTATCAAAAATAATAAAAATAGTTATGTATTTATACTATTATTGACATCATGGTGTATAATGGGTATATTAAAGAGTTGTAGAAGTCGGTCCAAGAAATTTTTGGTTTCAATATGTTGCACACTATATTACATAGTCAATTCACAAACCATTTAGTAAATAATATTGTTTATGAAATAAAGGTCTCAAAGCAAAATAGATTTTTTTAAAAATTGTCTATCCATCTATTAGCAACATGCTCTTGTTAAGAGAGAGAATTTACAAAGTAGTTATTAAGTGTGAAACATGTGACATGGTGGGGTATATTGTTGCTAGATTATGTGCAAGTTACAATCGTTGTATGCACATTTTTGCTTGAAGGATATCTCTCTGGTGTTGAAGGTGTTTATCCTTTTTCTTCTTGTCCTTAAGATGCCACCATAATCCAATCTTGTCATCTTTAGAGGGGACATACATGTGGCCTCCATGCTACAAGTGCTATAGGATTTCCTTACAACCAAAGTGCTCTCTTTGGTTATCCTTATTTAAGAGTTGCAGGATCTTCTTATGAACAACATGCTTTTTTTGGTTATCTTTTTTTAAAAAGCTTATTTTAAGGATGTTTTGACTAGCATAACATAATTTTTTAGACTATTTGAGTCTCCTTGGCATTGATTTGCAATTTTCCTTGCATATAATTATTTGATTGGTTATCATTGGGATTGGTTGACTAGAATAAAAAAACTTGCTTGACTATTTTACCTTCAATTGGCACTGATATATTTTTAGGATGAGTTAAAGGTAGAATAACACAACTTGCTAAACTACTTGACTATCCTTAGCGGATTTCCTTGCATACAATGCTTTGGTTGGTTATCCTTAACACCGATTTTTAGTGGATTTTCATGCACGCTTGATGCCTTTCTTGATTATTCTTGGGATTAGTTAACTAGCACAACACAACTTCCTAGACTATTTTACCTTTCCTTGACATTGACATATTCAAGATAGGTTGACTAGAATAACAGAAGTTGCTAGACTATTCACCTCTCTTTGCACCAAACTCTCTTAGGATGAGTGTAACTAGCATAACACAACTTGCTAGAATATTTTTGACTCTTACTTCTCTCTTGTCACATAGATCATACAAAATAACATAACTTGTTGTCCAATAGATTTTGTTCTTTCTCATTGATAATCTACAATAACACAACTTGCTAGCTCACAAAATCTATGTTCCCTTTCTCTTTCTTCCATTACCCCACCACATAACACACCTTGATAATTGGTTGGATCATGTTTCCCTATCTTATCTTTAATGTATTCTCTTTAACTTTCCATGTGACCACTTGTTATTTTGCAATAAATTTTTAAGAATGCCATTAGTAGTTGAGATATTCTAATGAAGGTCTCTTCAACTAGTTGACTTGGAGCCTTTCTTTTAAGTACTAACCCCTTTTTTGTGTCTTATATTTTGTTTCACATGTTTTTATGTGCCCTTGAACATGTTTTTATGATCTAAGATGTTAAGATTTGGGGGATTTTTCCCTTAAGCTTGGTAATGTCTAATCTATTTGTAATCTTTCCCATGTCTCTTTGTCTCTCTCTTTCTTCTAATTTACCATATGTGTGTAGACTTATATTATCACTTAAGTGGGGGCTGAATGTATCATTTCAAATTACATCCCTATAAAATTTATTGATCACCTAAACCTCCATTAGGAATGTATGGCCTACCATACCTGATCTTGTTCAATGTAGTTAACACTGGCTAAAATTCAAAAATCACCACTACATTCCATAACTGAGGTCCTTGATCTTGCCTTTATTAGTATAAAATTTTTGCCTAGGGTGACCTTGTCCCTCGATAGGATCACTTGGGGTGACATCCCAAACATGGTCACACTAGAGAAACCTTGTCCTATTAATCAAGGTCTAGCTTGAAGCTATCTAATAGTTTTTTTTGGGAGCATAAAAACATCTTTTGAAGTGACCCACTTTGAAATTACAGATACAAAATGCTAGGGAAAGGTATAAAAGAAAGATTAACCACCCTTACTTACAACACACACCATCTAACCATCTTAATTACACATCAAGCTCAAGCATTCAAGCATTCGAGCAATCATAAAACTTTATCCCACCATATTGATCAAGAATAGCATTGTGGCAAGCTTCACAAACATTCATGTAAGTATGTGTTCATGATTGATTTTATCTTATGTCTAGTGGAGTCATGCTATTACATTGATACTTGTAATCACATTTAAAAGGAATTGCATCAATAAGGTATAAGATACTTCATTTTCAAATCTAGGCCCTATCACATGATAACACACAGGTCAATTCCTAAAACAAGGTTTCACCTAATGAATCCCCCATCAACCAAACTATTTATCTTTTTTGTATGCAGGTGTTAGGGGTGGGTGCAAGAAGTTGGGTTTCAATTCCACAAAATTTTGTGGGCAAAAACAAATGCTTCTAGAATCAAGCACCCAATTTTTAATAAACAGGTGTCCGTTTAGATTTGGGAACTTGACCCATAAAAATAAAATAGGTGCATGTTTATAAAATGGGCCCCCATTTAGGATCATGCCACCAAAGAAAATTAGGTGCTTGATTTATAAAAAATAGCTGACTAATTTGAATACATATTTAGTTTTATAATCCAATTTCCAAGTCATTTTTACTTCTTGGAAAACAAGTGGACAATTTTCGGATGCAATGGTTCCTGATTTGAGCTTCACCATCAACCCCCTTAGCTATTTTTTTCCTCATTCTAGGTATATACCTTTCTTTTTTATATTTTTTTACATTTTTAATTATTTGAAAAAAACATAGTTTATTATTATTTTTAATTGTTTGATAGTAATTTAAAGTTCTAAAGTTCCAAACTTTTTGTTAATAGTCTAATTTTTTTTAATTTTATGTTTAAAATAGTTGTTTTTAGTTTTTATTTACTTTGTAAAATATTTTAGAAAACATGAAAAATAAAAAATACTTAAAACTTAAAATCCTAGGTAGAAAAAAAAATACAAAAACATAAACCTAGATGCAATTGAAACCTTTTTAATGTATGCAAATTTTAAAATCTACCAAAACACATTTAACCCTAGACATAAAATGAATAATAAACCCTACAAAAAAAATGAACAAGAAAGCTTAGATAGAAAATGAACAATAAACCCTAGATATAAAATGAACAATTAACCCTCGGCTCCCCTCTCTCTATATAGGACCCCTTAGTACATCCTAGGACCTCTTAAGACATTATAAGATGCCTTAATACATCTTAGGACAACTTTTGACCCTTTAAGAAACTAAGAACCCTTTCATACAATCTACTACATCCTTAGACCCATTAATATGTTTTAGATGTTTGAAATGTTATGTATAATAGCTATCCATGTATAGCTAGATTTTAAAATGTTATCCTAGGACCTTTTAAGATACCTAGGGAAACTTAACACACCGAGGACCCCTTAGTGGGACCTTTCATGACATAAGATTCCCTAAGAACCCCTATTATGACATAACGCCCATTAAGAACCCTTAGCAAGACCTATTATGATATAATACGACTTATTATGGCATAAGACCCTTAGTAGGACCTATTTTGACATAATAGGATCACAATAGACCTAATACCCCTTAAGATAACCTATTACAACATAAGACCCTTTAAAGAGTCTATAGTATGACATAAAATCCCTTAAGACCCCTTAGTAGGGCCTATTATGACATTGGACCCCTTATGACCCCTTAGTAGATCCTATTATGATATAGGACCCCTTATAATGATCCCTTAGTAGGGCCTATTATGAAATAGGACCTCTTATGACACCTTAGTAGGGCCTATTATGACCTATTATAATATAAGACCACACAGTAGGACTTATTATGACATAAATCCCCTTAAGATGACCTTTTATAATATAAGTCCCCTTACTACGACCTATTATGACATAATTTCTCTTACTAGGACTTATATATTATGACATTATAACCCTTAAGGGAACCTATTATTCAACATAATGCCCCTTAATATGATCTAGTTATTTGTTTAAAAGGACTATACACATGTACATCTAGTTAGACATTTATATTTATTTAATTTATGTTTTATATGTTATATAAATAAACTCTCTCTCTCTCTCTCTCTCTCTCTCTCTCTCTCTCTCTCTCTCTCTCTCTCTCTCTCTCTCTCTCTCTCTCTCTCTCTCTCTCTCTCTCTCTCTCTCTCTCTCTCTCTCTCTCTCAGGGAACCTATTATTCAACATAATGCCCCTTAATATGATCTAGTTATTAGTTTCAATGGACTATATACATGTACATCTAGTTAGACATTTATATGTATTTAATTTATGTTTTATATGTTATATAAATAATCTCTCTCTCTCTCTCTCTCTCTCTCTCTCTCTCTCTCTCTCTCTCTCTCTCTCTCTCTCTCTCTCAATGCTTATTTTAGTTTTGTAAAAGCGTATTTCTAAATGTTGTATTTAATTATAAGTTTTTATTTGTAAGGTAAAATGTAAATTAATTAAAAATTCTAAATTTTCATATTTGTATATATATGCAGATTATATTCATGGATGACTTTAGATTAGATGAGATCTTAGGTCAATAGCCCCCTCCAAATCCACCCCTTCCATCTCCATCTCCACCCCCAGCTCCACATCCACCTCCACATCCACCTCCACCTCCACCCAATCCTGAGTAGTTGAGAGAAAACATGGGGAGAAATGTCACTTCTATCATTAGAGATATTAATACCATTAGACATGATCCCCATACATCTCCCTAGCTATTACAACTTGTAGATAGTATGAAAGACATTATATATTCTATATAGCCATTATATTTTGAGCTTGATAATTTTTTTTCATGGAGGGAGTCCATGTGTGCATATTATTTTGATAGCTTCTCCTATAAAGATGTCAATAATTTGAGAATCACAAAAAATAATTTAAAATGTTATTTTATGAACCTTAAAAAGGGTGACAAGATACCTAGTAAGAAGCCACACATCTCTATTAGATAGTGACAACATCCACAGATAGTTGCACATTTTTGGGAGCATTGGTGGACAGTATTTGACCATTTGCCACACTCTAATCATGAGATTCTCCTATATTTTTGAAAAAATTATGGGCTAAATATGAATTGGATAGAAAAGTGAATTACTTTGACATGAAATCACTCTAGGGGACTGGTCGAGGTATGCTACAAAATAGGCTAGGGGAAAAATTGATTGATATATTTATAAATCATGTGTGTAATGATCCCCCTATTCCCCTTCTTGAACCTATTGTTCCTGCACTCATCTATCATCGAATAGTGGACTCTTCCCTTGGTTCATTGAGTGCCCTTTCGAGAAATTTGTTAGAGCATTTGACCCAGATGAGGGCTTCCCATAGCATAGCACATGTTTGCAGGGCTGCAGAGATATATGTATGGGTCTCTAGAGTGATCCTACCAGTGTTGATGCTACCCATGGTGGACATGATGATCTTGGCGGGGTAAAAGCACAATAAGCTGTCACCCTTTTACAAAGGAAGAGGCTAACAACACAAAAACTAAAAAACTTCAAGGGTATAAAAGTCACATTTCTGTTGAGAATTTGAAGATGATGTAAACTAATGAAATGTGTAAAATAGGATTAATTTTACACCTATAATTTTTTAAAATTAATTTGAGCAAAAATTAATATGTTTTTTTAAATTTTTAGGTCTATTTTTCATATCCTGAAAATACTACAAATAAGGGAGTTCACTTCCCGTCAAATCATTATAAGTAAAACATTTTTTTCCCCCCAATTTAAGAATATGTTTTAGATGACATATATATCTACTACAGGAAAAAAAGAAGAATTTTTTTCGAGCTATAGTTTACCCGTTATAAGTATCAAAAGTCGACCTTACTTGAAATCAACAGTTTTTGTCTCCCGTCACTTTTACCCTATCAAAACTATACCAAAAACCAAATAAATTATATATTCTTGAAGAGGACCCTCTCCTCTAGTGCCGTATATAATTTTTAAATTTTTTTGAATTGATTTAGTATTTTTCTATATTTTTTGAATCAACATCTTCTCAAAGTTTAATATACCTACATGTAGTTTTTAGCAAATTTGTTTAACATTTTGTAGATGAAATAATATAAAATTTATATGTCCAGAATCATACTTCCAAGATCTAGAAAAGGGTACTTTTAGTTTTTTAACATTTTCTATTTTGATCTAAGAAAGGAACAACAGAAGTGAAAATTCTAGTTTTTTTGTGTTTTTGGTGGTTTGGCTGCCAACATGGCATGCCACCTAAGTAGACTGGGCCGAGTCCGACTCGGCCAAGTCCCTCTAGGGGTCAGCCCCACTCAAATAGCCTAATAGTGTGCAAATGAGTGGTTTGTCATTTTTTTTATATTAAAAATATTGTTTAGACTCGGCCGAGTACCACTCAGCCCAGTCTAATGGGCCACGTAGATGCCATTTGGCACCACATGGCACCTACGTGTATTCGGTCACGTTAGACTTGGCCGAGTCTAACTCGGCTGAGTTTAACTAGGCCGAGTGATTTGAGTTAGCCCAAAAGGTGACACTCGATTGTGCTTTTACCCGGCAGTGTTGATGTTGCCCATGTTGGATATGATGATGTTGAAGAGGGTGCACATTATGGACATGATGATGACATCTCATCATATGTTGATCTTATATGAGTGGATGATGATCATCCCGCATAGGTAAATTTATTTATAATTACAATGCAATATTAAATTCCATACACACACACACACACACACACACACACACACACACACACACACACACACACACACACACATATGAAGCATAACATGTCAATTTTTCATTGAACAAAGGAGGTTTGATACTATGTCATATAGGGATCGTCATTTATAATATGCACTTTGATCTAAATACATTAAACTAAATTTAAAATAAATAATTGAAACTTAAATTTAATAATGTTTTTGATATTTATTTTTAATTTTGTAGGGTGTCTCATGTAATACTGAGGTTGGATTTATAAATAAAACAAAATTTAATGCTTTTTATTTGATGGTGAGAGGGCCATTAGAAGGTATTATAGAAAGAACAACTCTAGATGATATTGATTTAAGCCATCTAAATGTAGATGAGGTTGGGAAAATTTTAATGTAGAGTGATATGTTGCTAATTCCTAGATGGAATTTAGGAGAGGTGTTCTTATTACTTCAAATAAGACAACAAAAGTACCCATTATCTATTTCTAAGTTTAAAAAGGATGGAGGACTCACTGGGACATGCTACCATCCAACCTTGAAGGCATTGACACAAAAGGTAAGAGCTCCAAGTACAAGAAGAAATCAATTTCTCATTGATGTAGAAGAGAGAGGCAGGGATGGGATAATTATAAGGACTTTGAGAGACACTAGCATATATGAGGAAACCAATCACACAATGCATGCAACCATGCTTACAAGGAATGAAACTCAATTGAAAGAAAGACAAATAAATAAAATCTTTGAGGAGAGAGTAGATATTCATGTTGAATATACAAAGGTCCTATTGCTCAATGCATAACTAAGAAAAGCATTATAAAATAAGACATAAACCCTTGAAGAAATTACGATGGAACAAAATGAATCTCTTTTGTATCAAAATAATTAAGTGCTTCAAGTAATGAGCTATAGGAGGCCAATGATAAATTAAAGGAAAAGGATGATGAAGTTTATCAAGCCAAATTGATGGCTAGGAAAAAGGTAGAAACAATGGTGAGAGGTACACTTTCCCATTTAATGAAGGCTATTCTTGATAGGATGCAAGATGTTCATAGTTGTTTTCTCATTATCTTTGAGGTTTCCAATTAGTGTGATAGTTTTTTAAAAGAGCTCAAAGTAATTAATGAAACTTAAAAATTGTTAATGGGAGAAATTCAATAGCTTAAGGTTATATGTAAATATACACTAGACATGCATCAATAAATTAAGAACTTGTACAAGACATATGATCTTCTTGTAAACAAAACTAAATATTTGGAAAGAAATTTTGGAATAATGAAGGATAAAATGAGAATATTTAATGAAATGAAACACTAGACAATCTGTTCTCTACAAAAGGAGAATTGAAAGGTAAAGGGTTTTAATGAAAGGAAGGAAGAATATGTAGAAATTATATATATATCTATTCAAAAGATAGGAAATGGGGATTATCTCAGTGCACCCATATAGTATAGTGCAATAGAAAACTTGATCTCAATAGATGCAATTGATGAATAATTTATTATAGATGTAAAATCAATTATGGATAAAAAGTTTGAACAATCTCTAGGTAGATTCAAATCAATAAATGAATTTGATTATCTCACAAGATTTACAATACATAGTTGGTATAAGAATTAGCAATCTTAGGGAATGATTCTTTCTCATATATTAGTATGTACATGATGGATGTTATTTGTATATGGATATTTTATTATGTTTCATGATTAATTATATAGATTTTTGTCCCATCTTGCATGGGAAGGAATTTTTTATGACAAAGAGCACACATGAGGGAAGAGAATTTTATTATATCCAATCTGACCTATGAGGGAAGAGAATATTTGTGTATACAGAGAATGTAGGACACTCTTTTGTGTATAATTTTTTACCTCCTTAGAGAAGGAGTGTGTTAGGTTATGAGTATCTAATTTTGTGTTTTGGAATAGGTACCCTTTCTAGTATATGGGTGTATGGATCATGGAAAAAATTTGTATGAGGAAGAAGTATGATTGGCCAATGAGAGAGGAAGTGTTAGAATATGCCAGTAAAAAATTTGTGTAGACATAAAGAGTCTTATTAAATTTTCATAGTTAACTCTAATTTAAATCCAATTATCTATTTATCAGCTACAATTTGGTATCAGTAATATCTAACTATAGAACTCCCTACTAGACTTAATAGGAAGGTTTTGGAGTCTATTATATATATAAATATGCATTACTATTTACTTTTTACGAATGATAAATTCACAAAATTCTATAGTTTAATTTTCTATAGTCATATTTATATTTTTCTCTCAAATCATATTGTTCTATGTAATCTAAAGTCTCAGTACATTTTTAATTTGTATTTATAATCCTTTTATTGCTATGAAGGAAATTCCAATAGTAGTAACCATTGTATTTGTTTGTCTAAGGAGAATGATGTCACAAGAGCACATATCTTTGTAAATATATTTAACTTGAGAAATATATTTTATTTGGTGTATGAAGAACAATAAGAATCATATCACATATTTAGAGAAAAAGTTACTCTGATAGTGTGCGAGGAACTAAATCTACAACTATTTCAAATGTTTGATTGTGAAACATTTGAAAATTTTATTTATTTATTTACTACATCAGATAAGGATTAGAAATTGGAAACACCACTTGAAAAATTTAATGGTTATAATTTTAACATATGGAAGGTTAAAATACAAACGCAATTTATTAAAAATATTTATTGAGTATAGTAAATGACATTATAGTAGTACCTATTGATGCTAAAATAAAGATCAATTGGAAAGTACAGATGAAAAAACAAGTCCATTATTGGCCTTCTCTTTCTAATGTTAAATATCATTACATTGATAGGGAAACTTCATCTTAAATGTGTATATTAGATTAATTAAGTCATTTGGAGAAAAAATAAAAAACACAAATCTCATTTTCAAGTTATAAATTTTTAGATATTCAAGATGTTTGAGGATAATACTATGTATAACCACATAAAAAATCTCAGATCTCTTATTAAAAATAATAAGAAGTTGGTGTTGTGGTAGATGAAGAATACTCAAAAACTATCTTATTAAATAGTTTATTTTCTAAATATAGAAATATTATTTTACTCCCACTTTAATGAATTTATAGCCTCTAGATGTGATTTGAATGTTCTTAGTTGAGTAAAAGAGAGAAACTACATACAATATTTAACACAACCTTGCATTACATTCATCGACAAAGATGTGAAAGAGTGGACTAGTTAAGAATGAGATTAAGTGTTACTACTATACTTGAAATTATGTCATAATACAATAAATTATAAAATTCATCTATGTGGTCTTCACACAAATGAAGTTAAAGAATTTTATAAATATATAGGTATTTTTGAGGAACTACCACATGTTGGTAGCAATGATGACATCATTGAAAATTTAAAGAACTTGATCTATTGTGATATTTCTATTAGGATTCAATTATGTAGTTTTTGAGTCAAACTCATTGACCCATGTTTCATGAGTAGTGGCTCACAAGAACACACATCTCATGAGAATGAATAGAACACTTAACACTCATTGAGTCTAGGTGATACTCATAGAGGTGAAGCAGGAGGACTTTCTAGGAGGTCACCATCCCAGTACTACTCTAGCTCAAGCACACTCAAACATGGAGTTTCCAACAAGATTAAGCTCACTTTTCTTGCAACCCCATTTGAAAAACTTAAGGGTTATTTCTTATGAACCATTCATTATAAAAATCTCCTTAAGCTCATCAATTGATAAACTTAGGAGATATTTTCCACAAAAAGTCAAACTATGATATTGCTATCAGGATTCAATTGTGTTAGTTTTTGAGTCAAACTCATTGACCGTTATTTCATGAGTAGTGGTTTAAAAGAACTCATCTCTCATGAGAGTGAATGGAACACTTAGGATTCATAGTAGCATCATGACTTCCTAGGAGGTCACCCATCCCAAGACTACTCCAGCTCAAGCATTATTAACCATAGTGTTTCCTCCAGGCTTAAGCCTATTTCAATTGTCAACCAATTCACAAAACTTTCAAGAAGTGTTGTGCCTTATGAACCATCATTATAAAGCCCCGTTTATTAATATATACTACTTAAATCAACTTGATCTATTTCTAAGAGGACAACAGTTTGAACATAGAGAAGGATATAGTAGGGAATATTAACCCATCTAATAGTCAAATATGCAAGTGGACCAAAGAAACTATACCTCATTGGGGCTATGAGACATACATGTGAACATCCCCAACTATAAATATCACACACTAACTACTGACTTCTAGGTAAAAAGTGTTAAATAGTCAAATTTTATTTACTTTTTCCAAGCTTAATTTTTTCCTTAGAGTGTGATGTTTATGGGTGGTATGTGAAGGTTGATATCTTATAGTTCATAGGAGGATTTGAAATATGAAAGTTCAACATTATATTGTTACGAGGTTGATGAGACACTTCACATGCAAATGATTTCTATTGATATTGGTGACTATAGTTGGAGAACAACCTAATTTGTTTTTGTAGATCTAAGAAATAGTTTCAAAGAATAGTTTTACATAATGTTTTTTTTTTTGTTTTTCTTTGTTGTTAATTATCTTATTCTATGTAGAGATATTGTAAGAGTCTATTTAAATTCTCCTATTTCTTAAAGATGTATGTTAGAATTAGTTTATAATGAAATTTAAGTAGCTATAAAGAATTCTAATTCACTATTAAAGTTACCTATCACTAAATTTTTAATTTCTATTTGTTGTCGAAATCTTTACTAGATTTGTAAGAAGGTTATTAAGTCTTAAATATATATGATAAAATCAGCAATTCCATTTTTTGTTCTATTATCTTTCTATTTGGAGGAGCGGGGAAACAAGATATAGAGAGAAGAGGTCCCTTGTCTGACTTCAAACATAACAATTACATTTTAACATATTGTCACATGGGAGTGTTAAATATTAACTTCCTTATTCACCCCATAAAGTTAATTATTTACTTAGTTATAAACTAGAGACAATGATCATTGAATTTATTGAAGTCCGTTTGTTTGAAACTCATCCTTTCTTTTCTATTGGTCTTGGTGCCACTATGCTCCTCCTTCACAACTGATTTTGACTCTTCACTTTCTAAATATTCTTCAATGGAAATCGCTCTATATTTTCCTTGACTTAAATCATCTACTCTGGATCTATTTCCATTGGCATTATTTCCAATTCAACAACATCAGCATCTCTTTCTTTATTAGACATTACACCTTTAAATTTCTTAAAATTAGAGTTCCTAATTTTGATTTCCCAATTTCTTACCTTTTGTTTTAGCTGCTCCTTAACATTTTGTTAATGTGGATGCTTAAGAAATTTGTGTGAACACTTTGCACTACTGATATGAATATCTCCCACTTCATTGAGAATCTCTACCAAATATAATGTATTCAATCTACTTTCTTTTGCAATTACTAGAGACCCTTTTGTCACCTTCCATTTCATGGATTCCAACCTGACATTACAACCTTGAGAGAACAATTTCCTAGCTGAAATTGAATTATTTTTAAGTCGAGGGACATACTTAACATCCCTAGTAGCCAAATATTTCCATTGGATAGTTTTAGCAAAACATCATCTTTTACAACAATATTAAGAAAGTTATCATTAGTGAGAAAACCATTTTCATTGGGACTGCTCACAAACCAAGAGCCTTGGGTTGAACCACATGTGTTAGAGGTCAATTTTGACCTTTGAATTGAGGGAGAAACATATTGATGAAATTTTGATCCTATGTTTGTTGTTGTAAATATATCATGCTCGGTATTCACCACCACAAACTTTGATCGCTCCAAGTCATGTTGTGTCACTAACTCCTTGAGCACCTTGGTGCCAATGGATGGAAGAACCTTTTTGTCATACCCCAACTGTTTAACAATGCTCTTCTCCTTAGCATCTATATCCTCGACTATAATAGATGAGATGGTTCCCGCATTATCAGATGAAATTCCACCAAATCTTATAGCTTGCATCTTCTCAAGCAAGGTGTCTTGCACATGCACAAAGCTCTCAAACCTCCTCTTCTTATTACTCAACGAACTATCCTACTCTTTATTGAATAAATATAATTTCCTCTTTAACCTAATACTAAAAGAAATCACTTCAGCTATCCCAAATGATAGGAAAACAAGCGGAATTCCAAACTCCGCACATAGACAATTAATGCCAAGCCCAATCGAAGCATCATAGTGCTCGACCTTCACCACAGGGATGGCATCAATTTCCATTTCTTTAATAGGTTCAAATTTGAACTCCTCTGTTATTTTTATTTCCCTAAGATCCATAATAGATTTAACATCAGTCTCATTCACCTGATTGTATGATTCTAAATGATTAGAACAATTCCTTTCAATGTGACCTAGCTCTCTACATTGGTAACATTTAATTTTCAAATCCTCAACTTTACAGTCTCTAGCCCAATGACTAGTACCTCCGCAGTTAAAACACCTTCCAAGACGAGTAGACGGTGATGAAACAGTTTACTTCTTTTCAGACTTGCCTCTGTTAGGCCTCTCCCTTTGCTTGTCACCTCTCCAATGATCTCGTTCAACACAAGTAGCCAAATTATCTTCATTTTTTCAGCCATCCCACCAATGTGCATGGTGTTTCGTTTCAGCCTTCACTTGTACAAGATTATTCTACAATAAATCTAAATGGCCAAGAAATTCTTCAATGACTGAATCAGCTACAACATCTTCTTCCAATCATTCTGAATATCGCGAAACCAATCATTTTCTATTTTCTGTTTGACAATTTTAATTCCCTCTGAAGTTGGTCTGAAATTTGAAATTCTAGACAGACGTATTTAAATTAAAAAAACTGGAAGAAAATGAGGTATTCTGGCGTTACAACACGGCAAAGAAATTAGAAGTTTGAAATTTTCGAAATAGCTGAAAGTCGCGGTGATGAACTTTTCACGCAGAGAGATAGATGTTACGGGAAATAAATGAAAGTTTGAAATCGTCGAAGCAGCTGAAAGTCACGGCGATAAAGTTTATATATACTCTTCTCCATTAATAAATGATAACAAACCTCATATCTCCTGTATTTCATTCAGACTGGGATGGGCTGACACTCGACCATCATTGTTTTACTAGTGTTGGCCTTAATACTTCAATCAGACTGTCGTCTCCTCGGTAATTCTGTCTTTCTCTTTAAATTTGTAATTTCTTGAGCATTTAAAGGTTTTTATTGATACCATTTTGATGATTGGCAGACTCTGATAATACAGATGAAAGAAAATTGGGCGTAACAGCGATCCACAACGCAGAGGTACAAAATCTCTTTTAAACAAAGATGCATGATTGGCCCGCCGTGATCCGAGTGCACATTTTTTACAATCAATTTATTAAATTCAACAAATAGTTTATATTATAAAGGTGCTCATGGAAAGCCATGTTATTGATGTTTTAAACGGGATTTATTGGTTGTATTGATGATTAAACAGATTAAAAGCAGAAGCACAGAATATGTAGAAGATTACGGTGGGCATCTCGGGCCGGCGGTTGCACCAGGATATTAGAAAATTTTCTTTTGTTATATTTTGGATTAGAAGCTTATTTACCTTTAGAAAAAATGATTTCCACCTAATAATGACCCTTTAGAGATAAATTTCCATCCGATGGATGGATGTCTCACACATTGTCTTCCAACTTCTATCATGGGAAGGCTATAGAGTTTTAGATCATGTTAATTAGTTACATTGATTTGAAGGGTTTTTTTATAACTCTAAACAAATAAGAGTAAAAAGAGAGTTTTAAGATATTGCGAAGTAACTATATATATATTTTTAAGTTATTTTAGTTTGAATAGTAATTTCTATTGTATGTAACATTAATATGATATGATATATGTGTATAAAATGTTTGGCTTATTTTTAAAAAATGACTTTAGTTTTATGGAAAGTATAGATTAATTAATAAATTAAGTAATCATTATTTTTTAAATTTTATTAATATAAACTTTTCTTTTTATCAAATTAGAAATATTTGTGAAAATGTTAAAAAATATTTCAGTTTATATTAAGTAATTTTATACGAGTTAAACTTATTTTGTGAGAATAAAGATCATTTGTAAAAATGCTAGTACTTGGTTGAGCTATGAAAGATGAGGAATTGTAGGTTCTTGTAAGAGTTTAAGATATGCAACTATACTAAGCAATAGTGGCATATTAAGACACAAGAGTAGCATAACACTAAAATTTCTAGATTGATAAGCATATGTAAAGATATACATTTATAGTGCAAAAGAAAGTCGTTTACTACCTTTTAAAAAGTGACATGAAACTTTGTGAAAGCACTAGGACATCTATGCAAGTTAATTTCTAGAAAAGTAAACATATCTAGAAAATAAGTGAGCATCTGACTAATTATGTCTTTTTAATTAACTTAATGTATTGTGTTTAAGGTTGCATACATTGGTTTCAAATTGGACTTCTCTAAGGGTCTTAAGAAGGTATGGATTGAAAGAGATTACTTGAAGGGGGCAATTCCATTACTACTACTTCATCCATTTTGTTACTCTTTGCACCCTATTGTATTTTGGGTGGACCCTTGGTGATCATGGGTCAGAAAAATAATAGAATTGATCCAAATTCTTGTAAAAATATTAACATAATACCTCTATAATTTGGGGTAATCTCTCTATGGGTGGGGTCACTCCATTTATGGAGAAGCTTGAAGGCTTTGATATGCTTATCAATAAAGCCTTCCTCAAAGGGTAGAGGAATGGTAGTATGTTTGCAAATAAGATACTTGATTGAAGTGAGAGTTTTTCTTTGTGGTGTGTAAAGATTAGTAACAAGTACGCCACATATTTAGAGAAGAAGTTACTCCAAGTGTGTGTGAGGAAGTAAATCTGTTGCTAATTTAAACCTTCTAGTGAGAAACTTTTGCAAAAGATGTGTCTCTATTTCTTTCATCACATAGAAATATTAGAAAAATAAAACACCTCTTAAAAAATTTATTGGTCATAATTTTCACAATAGAAAGGTGAAAATACAAATGCAATTTATTAAAAATATTTATTGGTTATAGTGAATGATATTATAGGAGTACCTATTCATGCTAAAATAAATGTTAATTAGAGAGTAGAGATGAGAAAAAAATTCCATTAATGGCCTTTATCTTTTAGATGTAGAATTTTATTATGTTGATATGGAAACATCATCTTAAAAAGTCTATATTAAGCTAAGTCAATTATTTAGAGCAAAATAAACAAATTTAAACTTCTTTGTCAAGTTATAATTATTTGGATTCAAGGTGTTTGAGGATAATACTAAGTCAAAGCACATAAAGAATCTCAGTTTCTTATTAAAAACAAGTAGAATTTGGTATTGTAGAAAATAAAGAAGACACTAAAACTATCTTGTTAAATAATTTATCTTCTAAATATAAAAAATATTATTTTACTATCATTCAAAGGGCTTTATAGATTCTAGAAGATATGATTTGAGTGCTCTTTGTTTAATAAAAGAGAGAAAGTACATAATATACTTAGAAGGAAACTGAATTTTACTCAAATAAAAAGATGTGGAAGAGTGGACTAGGTAAGAATGAGATTTAGTGTTACTACTATAGGAAAATATGTCATAATATAATAAATTTTAAAATTTCATTTGTGTGATCTTCTCAAAGATAAAGTTAAAGAATTAATCAATATACATATATTTGAGGAACCACTAGACGCTGATAGTGATGCTGTCGTTAGTGAAAATATAAAGAACTTATTCAATCTCTAAGAGGGAAACACTTTGAAGATATAGGACATAGTAGGTAATACTTACACATTCAACAAATCAAAGATGCTAATGGATCAGAGAAATGATACCTCACTGGGGCTACAAGACATACCAATTAAGATTGATGTCAAATAATTCATACAAGGATCTACAATATGGAAGTTCAACATTATATTGTTACGAGAGTGATGAGAAACTTCACATACAAATTGTGTCCATTGAGCTTGACCACTTGGATTATAGCTACATGACTATAATTGGAGAGTAGCTTGAAAAATTCTTATGGATCTAAGAAATTGTTTCAAAGGACAATTTTTACATAATGTATTATTTTGTTTTATGTTATTTAATTTTTTGTGTAGGGATATCATAGGAGTTCAATTAAATTCTCTTATTTCTTAAAGAGGAGTGTTAGAATAAGTTAATAACTAAATTTATGTATCTATAAAGAATCCTAGTACACTGATATAGTTAGCAATCAATAATTTTTTGTTAGTCATTTATTGGCTACAATTCACTTTTAATAACTTCTATTTGTTGTTGAACTTTTTGCTAGATTTGCAAGAAGATTGTTGAATCTCATACATACATACATATATACATGTGTATGTGTGTGCTATATCTATTTATCTATCTATCTATCTATCTATCTATATATATATATATATATATAGTGTGTGTACATATATCTATATATGAATGTGTGTGTACTATCTATATATGAATGAGACTCAATGACCTTTTCGTTAGATTATAGATCAATAATAAATATAAATTATAAATTACAAATTAGAGTCAATAAAAGACTAACAAAAAATTATTACCAGCTAACTGTATTAGAAAACTAAAACTATTTATAGCTACATAAACTCATTCTTACATTCCATTTTTAAAAATAAGAAATTTTAAATGAACTCCTACTATATCTCTACATAAAACTAATTAATTAACATAAAGTGAAATAATACATTATTGTAAAAAAATTCATTTATATAGAGAGAGATGGGGGTCCCTCGTCTGCCCTGAAACATATCACATACATTTTGAATATTGTCGAATGGGAGTATTAAATACTGACTTTCTTATTAACCTCGTGAACTTAATTATTGACTTAGTTATAGATTGGAGACAATTAATAACTGACTTTCTTATTGAACATTGAATTTCAACATTGACTCTTGCTTAGAGATGATTATTGATTGCATGTTTTATGAAGACGAGCTTGAAGGGCATGAGATTTCAATTATATAATCTTTCTGAATACCACCAAACCAGACATTTTCAATTTTATGTTTGACAATTTTAATTTCTTGTGAAGTTGGTCTAAAATTTAAAATTTTGGAGAGACGTATTTTAATTTTTTTAAAATGCAAGAAAATGACATATTTTGGCATTAAAACGCATCATAGAAATTAAAAATTTGAAATCTTCCAAATTGCTAAAAGGTTACGGTGATGAATTTTCACCCCAGAGAGATAAATGTTACAGTCAAGATGACCTACTTGACAGAAAAATAAATGCATGAAATGAAAACATAGTAAGAGATTTTGTATACTATATTGACACGGTGTCTTTGAAAGATTGTTATAGCAATGGATACCTTGTTAAGTTCCCCATTGCAGTGGTTGTTATGTTTTCTGCCTTCTCGTCATCGTTCTCTCCTTCTATAAGCTTCTAATTTTCTCATGGAAGGAAAATCGAACATTTGTTGACGTGTTTCTGCTGTAGAGAATGACAAGACCACCATTTATTAAGCCCTGTGAAAGAATTTTGATGTGAAATAAAAATTAAATAAGGGAAAATTCAGGAGAATTTTATTTCAAAGTATGATCTCATTTGAATACAACATCATATGTTTCGGTTCCACGGGTCATTCATTTTCAAACTTATTGAAAAATGCACAAGTGCCACTCTAATGTTCTTAATAATGTGAAAACAATCTAGTAAAGTTTTTTTTTTGAGATGGCCGAAGGAGATACTTCAAAGGCTGAGTTAAACTGTTATAAGGAAGTTTAGCAAGATTACTTTTCAGTCTGCTCTTGTCCCTTGACATCTTGGTTTACTATGATCACGAACATGACACAACTATTGTTTGACAAAACACCTCAGATAAATTCATTACAGATATGAAGATAGTTGAGATCCTTGGGATGGACCTAGTTTGTGTTCATGAAGTTGTCATATTTTATTCAATGTTTAATAGAGAAAAAAACTAGTAGATATTATCTCTTAATCTGTGGTATTATCCCTTGTAGTTTTTTAAAATTAGGTGATATTGAGGTAGCACTTTTAAAGAACCTTGGTGTAAAGAAAAATAAGGTAGCAAAAGGTGGTATATTTCTAATATTTGAAATGGTGTGTATGTGAGGTTGTTTGAATGTTTTAATGATTACTATTTCTAATTACATAAAGAGTTCAAAAGGATTTTCATAAAATAATAATTAGGACACGACACCAAAGTACATTATTGAGATATTAAAGAATTCTTAAACTCTCTTATTTGGGACACAAATCTAGATTGTGCTAATTCAGGTTTTATTAGTGGCAAGAACACTATGATTTGTGAATCAAATCCTCCCTCTTACTTGTTGGATTGTTTTCATTGATGATTCTCTTAAAGATGTTAGCAGGTGAATATTTAGGATTAAGGAAAAAATAGGTTTTAACGGGGCCCCCAAACCCCTTACAACAAGAGATTACAATTTAGCAAAAGAGACCCAAAGTAAGAGACATTGGTGGTCAAAAATCACAACCTTCAAAGTAGCACCAAGTTAATATCACACATTGTCTATATTAGTTTTCATTGATATCAACATACTCTTGAATTGAGTTATGTTGTAATTTCTCTAACAATTTCATGACTTTTCTATTTGTATTTGAGTCTGCATTTCTCTAAAATTGTAGATATGGTTTTGTAGTTTGAATAACATATTTTTGACTATTATATATACATATCTTCAAGTTTTCATGTGGTATGGCTATACAAAATAAATAATATAAGGTCTAGTAGTTTCATCTGTTTGTTTCCCTAGATAGAATATTTCATTAGAATGTCCACATTTCATCAATTGACTAGTTTTGGTCCTATAGTTTTTGGGTAATATTAAGTATTTCTTGTAACGTGTGATTGCCAACTAACATTAATTTTTATTATATCTTTTCCAACATATGTGAAATTTATGAAGTAATTTAGAGGAAGAATAACATATTTTGGGAGATGGCCTATTGGTTGAAGTGTGTATGGATGACTTGAAATTTGATCAGATGAGTATATATATTATACTTAATTGATAATAAGGAAGTAGAAGGGAACCTATGATATGTTGTAGGGTATGTGCAGGATCATGGTATGCCAAAAAGTGGCGATGTAAAAAAGAAGTCTTGATTGAAAAACAACTATAACTTTCAAATAGTATAACATTTTTGAAATCTGAAACATGCATCACATTCTATGCTTCACCTACTACAAGAAATTTTTATTTTTTTTTCATTTTGATGAAGTTTGGACTAAGTTAAGGTGACCAAACATGTGAGATTTTATATTCTGGAAAATTTGTAGTAGAAAAATCATAATAAATTATTTATTTAGAAATAAAATTATAAAAAAATAAACGTCACATCTAGACATGAGTCTACTACTTAAATCTAGAATCTTGTAAAAAATTATTATCATTTGATTGTATTTAAGGTGGTCAAACATACACCTACTTCTTATCTTTAACCTGAAATTTTCATAC
The DNA here is from genome assembly GCA_027943335.1 of Chamaecyparis obtusa. Classification (NCBI taxonomy): domain Eukaryota; kingdom Viridiplantae; phylum Streptophyta; class Pinopsida; order Cupressales; family Cupressaceae; genus Chamaecyparis; species Chamaecyparis obtusa. The sequence goes on from BSBK01008575.1 coordinate 98,502, forward strand.
TATTGATAAACTGATTGGAAAATAGCTATAACATTCAAACGGTATAACATTTTTGAAATCTAAAATATCTGTCACAATCTATGCTTTTCCTAATACAAGAAAAAAACTATTTTTTTTCTAATTTGATGAATTTAAAACCAAGGTAAGGTGGTCAAACATGTGAGTTTTTATATTCTCCAAAAGTGTTAGTAGAAAAATCACAATTAATTATTTACTTGAAAAAAATTATAAAAAAATATGCGCCACATCCAAACATGAGTCTACTAATTATATATAGAATAGTGTAAAAAAATATTATCTTTTGATTATGTTTAAGGTGGTTAGACATACACCCACTTCTTATCTTTTTCTTGATGTTTTTATACTACTGCATTGAAATTTGAAATTTTCACCATATAGAACAATTTATTTTCAAAAAAGGGCTAGTATCTTAGAAACTACATTCAATTTTCTATACATTCCCTTCCTACATATTTTATATATAATATTGATAACTTGTTCAAATTTTTATGTCAACTTTCCTAACCCTAATTTTTTGAATTTTCGTTGTGACTTAAGGGCCTAGTTTGGCATACCATGATCCTGCACATACCCTGTAGTGATATGTGATTGAGACTAAGCATTGTATGCAATTTAAAGTTGAATTGTTGAAGTGTGATAAGTATATTTATTAAGCCTAAAAGGAAATAAAATCATGTATATGTGAGATGCAACCATAATAATTTATTGTTTTCAATTATCTCTTTTGGATAGTAAACCCTCTGATAGTGAGCCATTGTATTTTGGTCAGTGAGCCTTGAAACAAGTGATTTTTTTTTATTTCTTTTATTAAGAAAAATAGGTTTACAGGGTTCTTGAAACCCAATACATAGCATAAGATAGAAATATAAGTCTAGACAAAAAACAATAGGAACTAAGAGCGAAACATGCCACTACTTGGGTTGAAAGTATAAGCAAAACAAAGACAGAACCAACGAAAAAGTAAACAACACACAGGGGGCAGCCAAAAAAACAAGAGAAAAGAATCAGGAGATATTCATTTCTAAAACAAGTGATTTTGTTATATATTATAACTATTTATATGATATTGAGAGTTAACCCTCTCCATGATTTTTCCCTTAAAGGGTTTCTATGATTAAATTTTAGAGTCTCTTTTGTATGTTGCTATGGATGCTATTTTTATTTCTAAATTACTTTGGTGATTACATAAATTTATTTCTCATGCAATTAAGTAATGTTAATATTGATATAGAAAAAGAACAAATTCATGATATTTTAGGAAATACTGATTCACCCCCCTTCTTAGTGTTTCGGTTGTTCAATAATTGGAATCAAACCTCAGTCCCTTATTTTAGCTTAATTATTTAGGGTGATCTTGGAGGTTAAATAAGTGTCTTCTATGAAAGATGATGAAAAACTTCATATGGATGGAGAATCACAAATTTATATTGAAGATCTTAAAAATGCTGAATTTAAAAATAGAGATTTGATGGAAACTATGAAGGAAGAAAATCAAGAAATTTGGAGAATGATACAAGAAGGTTAGTGAAGATTTAAAACAAGGAAAAAACTTATTGTTGACATGAAGGTGGAAGGTGAGAAAGACAAAAAACACCAAAAATTTTATGAATGAAATAATTAATGAAAAGATAGAAGAATGCAAGAAACTAGAACAAGAGGTAGTAAACTTGAGATCAGATCAAGAAAGAACAAAGGATCTAAAAAGTAAATTCAATTTGAAAATTCTATTAAATTTGATGAAATAATAGCTAAGTAGAAGACTCTGAATGACAAAAAGTAGATTAAGGTTTGAAACAATAAATTTCTCAAATAAAATAATTGAAGACAACAAAAAATCTTCTCCTATAGAAAAGATAGAAACTTATCAGATAGTTAAAGATATCATCAAAATCTTATCAAAGTAATTCAAAAGAGAAATCATTAGTTTGAAAACCTAATGCTCAAAGGTACCCTTCCTTTAATGCTTACATTTTTATGGAATATACTTGGTCATAAGGCTATAGAATGAAAAATAAAAAATGAACCAAAATATTCAACACTTTTCTTGCAAGAGATTTGGTCATAGAGCTAGTTAATGCAAAAATGAGTTTATGAATAGTTATATAAGAAATGTATTTGTTCATGGCTTTTGTAATACTTGAAATGGTTATGGACATAAAGCTAATCAGTACAGATCAAGAATGAATATAAGAAATGAAATATTGCTACACTACAATTGATTGAACATCTTAAGGAAGAGATTAAAAATTGGTTAGATACTTTAAAGGGAGAGACTAATAATCAATGATCTACAAAAGTATATGTGAAACATTAAATCAATTATTGTATTTTTATTGATGTCAACTAGTTTTGAGTGTACTTATCATGATAGTTACAAACATCTGAAGATGGAAATAATGGTGAAGGAATGAGATATTAACATGAAGATGAGATGTATGAGAAAGATATAGATATAGTCTTCATTGAATAACTTATTAATGAGTCTTATGACATTATGATAGTAATTTGATTGTATTACATAATTATGTTATGAATTGAAGATCAAGAATGAACAAGTTTATGTGGTTGGTAAATGAAGAGTTTGTTATACACCAAGTTAAAATAGTAGTGTATATCGAGTATAGTATTCACTACGTTAGTCACCAACACATCAGGTATTGACCAAGTGAAAGAAATAAATGAAACATATAACTTCTAACTAATGATGATAACCTGAACAAATATGGATTATTCTGAGGTTAAACATAAATTTTTTTATGATGATCAAATGGCTTATAACATTAAAAGATGATCGGATAATGGAGATTGAAACGTGTTAGAGACACAAGTTCCGAGGAAGGTTCAAGTGGAAAAATCAACGGTGAAGATTAAGAGGCAAAATCTATGGATGAGAAGAAAATCGTTTATCATGTCTATAAAAGGAGATAAGATTTATAATTAATTCAAGGATGCATGTGAGAATATTGCATTCATGCAAAGCTAGTAAGATAGGTTGAATAAAGAACCGAGAAAATATGTAGACAACACCGAGTATTAGAGAAAGGAATTAACCGAGAAAAATAGAGTTGGAGGATACAAGTAAGTTGAAATGATTATGATGGCCTGAGGTATTTTGAGCTTAGCATAGATCTGAAAATATGCAAAGAAAGTTGTATTTGAGTTCAATCATTTATTGTTGCATTCTAACCATTGCTACAATTAAATATCTTAATTAAGTAGGACTTAACAGTATTTATTATTTTATTATAACATTCACTGAATGTTGATTGTTTTCATGTTGACCCCATAGTGAATGTCTAGTCACAAAGAATTGTTAGTGATAAATCATCTAACAAGGTCACACCTTACAATGTGTTTTGTAACCTTTAACAGGGTATGCTCTTAATTGAGCTCACTTCAGAAGAGTGAAATTATTTTGGGTACCATTCATGGGTTGTGTTTTCCCCTAATAGGCTTTCTACATTGAAAATCAAGTGTTATATGTGTATGTATGTGATAATTTTTTTATTTTTCTTTACACATTACATTTACTGGTTTGATCAGTATATGCACTAGTTAATTTACTAGTATTCGATTAATGAATACAAAGGAATAGATAAAGTTTTACAGAGTTGTTTAATTAATTTGAAAGATTTTTTTTATACATATGGGAGTATTTGGGACTGTAGGATAAGTGGACTTCATTGATTCAACCCACCTCTCAGTTATCTAACAATTGGTATCAGAGCGAGAGTACTTGAAGAAACAAGCTTGAAGGACTTAAGTAAAAGATCACAAGATGTATAAGAGATAGGTGCCAAAGATGAATAAATAAAAATTATCAATATGGAAAAGCATGATGAAGTTATATCTACTAGGGATTGGTGATTCTGCAACATACTACTTGGAAAATGAGTTTATCAATCACACGAGTCCTTTGAATATCACACAGATGAAAGAAAGACAAGAACACAATGCTACATGATGATTGAGATTGCTTCTTCTTTATTAGATGCTGAATTTGAAGACATTAAGACATGCAAAACTACAAAAAAGATGTGATACAAGCTTACATTAGTTCATGGAGGAGATGTGAATGTGCTCATGGAAAAAGTTGAAATTTTAAGAGGAAAGTTTGATTATATGAAGATGAAAGAAGGTGAAAACATCACTTAGAATAGAAACCGAATCAAGGAAGTGGTGAATGCTATCCAAGGAGTAGGTGGAACTATTGATGAAGATGTTGTGGTAAGTAAAATTCTTAGAACATTGTTACATGCCTATGTTATTAGAGTCTATAGTTTGTGAAATGAGAGAAGCTCCTAGTAATAATATTTCACTTGATAGTTTGACTGGAAGATTGACTACATTTGAGCTTAATAACTATGGAAATAGTATGTTACCTAAGGTAGAATCTAAATTTATGTCATCTTTGAAAATTGGAAGATCAAGTTGCAACCACATAAGATAAGAAATGAAAGTGAAAGTGAAAGGGAAGAAGATGAACTTGATTAACTTGAAGCATTAATGGTTAGAAGACTACAAAAAGGAAAAGGAAGATATAGAGGTAAAATACCTATGGTATGTTTTAAATGGAAAGAGATTGGTCATATTGCTGCAAGATGTCTTGACAGGAAAGAAGATGAGAAAAAAAATGAAAGGTCAAATAAAAGGAAGAATGACAGAAGAGATTACCGAGATCACAAAGGAAACCGATAGTATGGCAATAGAGACAACCTAGACTACCGAGATAAAGGTAAGAAAACATGTTACCTAGTTGAAGATGAAGATGATGACACCAAGAATGAGATTGATGAAGACATAGAAGTGGTATTTATGGCATTGAAAGAAGATTTCAAAGAAGAAGAAAGGTATGTTGGAACAACAATTATTTCTAAAGTTAGTAAGAATGATACTTGGATTATTGATAGTGGTTGCACACATCATATGACTGGTGATGAGGGAAAATTTTAATATCTTAAACATTATAATTGTGGATCTGTGAAAATGGGAAATGATACACCTTGTCTAGTGGAAGGAAAATGATCTATATTGCTAAATAATAAGATAAGATATGAGAATGCATATTGGGTGAAAGGAGTTAAATTTAATCTGTTGAGTGTAGTACAACTAAATAATAGAGGTCAACAAGTTGCATTTGAGAATAGAAAAGTGAAAATCTATGATGAGACTAGAAAGTTGGTCAATACTGGTGAATAATAAAAAGGTAACTTATTCTATCTAGACAATACTGAAACTTCTTGTTTATTGGCTAAAAATGAAGATGTAAGGTTATGGAACAAGAGGTTATGCTATGTGAACTTTGACAACATGGTTAAGATCAGTAAGAAAAGGAAAGTTAGAGATTTACTTAGTATATCTAAACCTCACCATGTATTGTACAAACAATGTCAAATGGGTAAAATGTCAAAGTCTAGTTTCAAGAGAAAATACTACTCATCTAATGCTATTTTAGAGTTATTTCATATTAACATGTGTGGTCCAATGGTATAATTTTTAGCAAAAGTGAAAAGAGAAAGTGGTAAGGAACTAAAATTCTTAAGGTCAAATAGAGGTGGTGAATTTATTTATGATGAGTTTACTAATTTTGTAATGGGCATGAAACTAAGAGACATGTATCTACACTGAGGATACCCCACAAAAATGGTATTGTTAAAAGGAGGAATAGATCAATTATTGATTATGATATAACACTGATGATTGAAAAAGATGTTGCACAAATACACTGGAGAGAAGCTATTAGTACTGCTATTTACACAATGAATCGAGTTCAACTAAAGAAATAATAAAAAAAGACACCTTATGAATTATGGTATGGTTACATGCCAAATGTGAATTATTTTAGGATATTTGGAAGTATATGTTACATTCTGAAAGATGATAGAAATAGGAAATTTTATTCAAAAGGTGATGAAGGGATATTTCAAAGATATTCTACTAAAAGAAAGGCTTACAAATGTTTGAACAAGGGTACTAAAAAGATGATTGAAAGTAAAAATGTGAGAGTTGATGAGTTTGTAGAAAATAATGATGAAGAAATAAAAAAGAACCAAAAGACTATGGTAGATTTTTTTATATTGAAGAACATAAAACTCTACCCGAGAAATAGTCTAGCATTACAAAGCAACAAAATAATACTATTGAGTAACACTCATTACAAACCGAGTATCAACAACAAATATTTGAACCTGTACTTGCAAATTATGTGAGAAGACAACATCCATGAGATCAAATATTTAGAGATAAAAGAGCAACAGTGATGACTTGAAGTAAGTTAAGAAACAACACATGTTTAGTTGTGAATTTGAGCCTAAAATCATTAGAGATGTATTGAAAAATGATGAATGAATTAAGAAAATGAATGAAGAGATTGAGAAAATATAGAAAAATAAGACAGACATTGGTACTAAGACCAAAAGATAAAAATGTAATTGGGACCAAATAAATATTTAGAAACAAATTGAATGATAATGAAGATGTAACAAGGAACAAAGCAAGATTTGTATGCAAAGGTTATGCACATGAAGAAGGAATTGACTATGGAGAAACTTTTTCACCCATTGCTAGAATTGAAGGAGTAAAAATACTACTAGAATGTTCTTCTTACAAAGGATTTAAAGTTTATCAGATGGATGTTATATCTACATTTATGAATGGGGTACTTAAGGAAGATGTATACATTGAACAACCTAAACATTTTTTTGATACTAATCAGAGGAATATGGTCTGTAAGTTTCACAAAGCATTATATAGACTAAAACAAGCACCGAGAGCATGGTATGAAAGATTACATTCTTATCTCATAAGAATTGGATTTGTTCGAACAAGTGACAACAACAATTTGTATTTGAAATGTGAAACTGATGATAAAATTATTATTTCTAAAATATTTGTCGATGATATCATATTTGGAAGACATGATAACTTATGCAAATCTTTTGTTGATGAAATGAGGAAAGAATTTGAAATGTCGATGTTTGGTGAGATAAAAAAATATCTTGGATCGCAAATAATACAACAAAAGGAGGGCATATACATCACATAATCAAATTACATCAAAGAAATATTGAATACATCCGGTATAGAATATTCAAAACCAATTGGTACACCTATGGTCACAAGATGTAAGCTGACAAAGGTTGACAAGTCAAACTCAGTAAATCAAACCTTGTATAGATCTATGATGGAAAATTAATGTATGTTGTGTATAGTAGACCAGATATTACATATGCATTTGGAATTTTAGCTAGATTCTTTTCTCATCCTAAACAATCACACATGAGTGCTATGAAAATAATTTTGAGATATTTGAGGAACAATGAAAATTATGGTTTATGGTATAAGAAAGAAGGAAACTTGGAATAGAAAGTTTACACTAGTGCTGATTGGGCTGGAAATATTGATGATAGAAAAAGCACTACTGATGGAGTATTCTTTTTGGGAGAAAGATATGTAACTTGGATAAGTAAAAAATAAGGATGCATTTCTCAGTCCACTACATAAGTAGAATATGTTGCAGCTGCTACTAATTCTTCAAACATTGCATGGATAAATAACTATTGGAAGGTATGAATGAGGAGATCACTGATCCATTGATAATCTATTATGATAACACAAGTGCAATTAATATTTATAAGAATATAGTGATGCATACAAAGAAAAAGTATATATCTATTTAGTATAACTATTTGAGGGAACAAGTTCAAGAAAAGAAAGTCAGATTGGAATATGTGAAATCATTTAAGAGCAACTTGCTAATATATTCACTAAACCCTTACCGAAGAACACATTTGAATACTTGAAGAGTATACTACGGATCTATCCCCTATCTAACAGTCACTAAGGTGATATGAGGTCACATCAATCTATACTTTATTAGAAGATTTAATAATATTGATGCATAATGTTTACACTTTGGGTTTCCTAAGGTTGTGAAAGATGGATGACAAGCTTAAACTGCATATCAGTACATGAAAGGTACTAGAATCTGAACTAAACAATAGAGATATTGTCTTGGCTACTGAAGACCTAATTATTGTCTTTTTGGAATTGATGTCAAAGGGAGAGAACTTACATGAAATATTTAGATAAAGGAGAGATGATTGCATGAAATAAAAGAGAGATAATTAGAGGGAGATTAGTTAGAGATGAAGCTAACCGAAAGGAAGAGACATTGATTTTATGTAGTGATTAAATATAATAAATACATAAGCTAGGGAGAGCTTACTGAGACACAACATATACATACATAGTTGTAGATAGATGTTTGGTATTATATGGCATATTTCATATTCTATTGCCATCAATACCAAAGGAAGATATTGTTATACTATAATAGATTGAACATCTTGAGGAAGAGATTGAAAATTGATTGGATACTTGAAAGGTAGAGACTGATGATCACCAAGCTACAAAGGTATATGTGACATATTAAATCAGTTATTATATTGTCATTAATGTCAACTAGTTTTGACTATACTTATCATGATAGTTACAAATATCTCAAGAAGGAAATAATGGTGAAGGAATGAGTTATTAACATAAAGATGAGATGTATGAGAAATATATGGATATGGTATTCATTGGGTAACTTATTGATGATTCTATGACATATGTAAGTGATTTAATTGTATTATATAATTCTATTATGAATTAAAGATCAAGAATGAACAATTTTATATGGTCGGTAAATAAAGAACTTAGTATACACCAAGTTGAAACAGTGTATTATGAAGTGTAGTGTATACTGAGTATAATATTAACTGAGATAGAAGTCATCAACACATCACAGTATTGATTGAATGAAAGAAAGAAATAAAACATATGATTATTTTCTACCTTATTGGAGGATGCCTCCAGTCACACGTAGTGCTCGCTGACGTGGATGGAGAGCCAAAGGTGGTCATGTAGTAGTAGAGGGTGCAGAGCAGGCAGCTGAGGGAGTAGGTGATGAGTAGGGGCTCCCTCTTGTGTTGCCACTAATCCTAACCAGGATAAACCTAATGCACAATAGAATTTAGCTGGTATTATTACCGATAGATTACCTCTAGGAGGTCAGAAGACTGTGGCCCAAGAGTGGAGTAGGAGTCCTCCTCCTAGATGGGTTGAGGAATAGGAAGATGATGAGGACAAGTCTGTTCACATGCCAGAGCCACCACTAGTGGTTGTGCCAAGAGTGCCCTATGATATAGGGCACTAGATCAAAGACCTCATATGACTAAAACCACCACCCTTTTTAGGATCCACAGGTGGGGCAGAGGCAGAGGCTTGGCTTTTGAGCCTTGAGCAATGCTTTGGGTTGCATCCTTATGAGATAAACCTTAAGGCATGATTTACAATACACATGCTGAGAGGGACCGCCTCTAATTGGTGGAGGCAGGAGGAGTGTAAGAGTCACCTTGTCATAGATATCCTCATATGGGAGACCTTCTTAGAGATATTTTGAGCCTGATATATGTCGAAGTACTACAGATAGTGTTGTATAGATGAGTTTCATGACTTAAAACAAAGAGGTCTATCAGTAGCATAGTACAAGATCAGGTTTCTTCTCTCCTCCCTTTTGTAGATTACATGAAGGACAAGAGACTTCAGGTCAATTGCTTTATTAAAGGGTTGAACTATGCTATAGATGATAGGGTACAGATGGTGCCATCAAGAGATTTATGTGATACTATAGAGAGGGCCATGATTACTGAGGAGATCCATAATAGGTTTGATGATGCACAAGACAGGTCACATAACCATAGTTCTGCACCGTAGTCTTTTGGTTTCCAAAAATCCCACTAGAGGGGAAATTAGAAGAAATCCTCAAGGTCTTCTAATGCACCTTAGCAGTAGTAGCAATAATAGTCTCAGAAGATCCAGAGACAAAGACCTCCATAGGGACAATAGGGTTCTAAGACCAAGTAGTGGAATTCACAAGGTTCTCAACGTGATCAGAGAGCCCAGACTCAGTCATCTTGAGGTGGCTATAGTGGATCTAGTATGATAGGTGGACAACAATAGTCTAGACCTCAGGGGATATAGATCTAGGCTAGAGAACCGTGCTACACATGTGGTGCTATGGGGCACATAGCTAGAGACTATCCTACGGGTAGTCCAATCAGTAGTTAGAGGGCGACAACATTAGAGCCTACTATAGGAGACATGGGAAGATCCCACTAAGTATTTGTGGTGGTTGAAAACTGCCAAGATGAGCACTAGGCCACAATTATTGAGGATGTAAGCATGATTGGAGGTAGTAACATTTCTATTCTTTTTGATTCAAGAGTTGCTGACTCTTTTATTAAACCTTTTTTAATGGAGCGTTGAGGGCTAGTGGAAGCTAGGCAAGATGTCAGTTGGGAGGTTGAGTTAGCCTGAGGTGCTAGGGTGTCAGTTAGTTCTTTGGTGAGGTGTTATCAGTTATAGATTGGGGACATGACCACCTTAGTTGACCTTCACGTCACACCACTAGGATCCTATGATGTCATTCCTAGAATGGATTGTCTTTATGCCCATAGAGCCAAGATAGATTGTAGATAGAAGAGAATAAAGTGTGTGGATGACAATGGTGTGTCATCAGTTATCTCAGGAGTTTAGAGACCTATATCTCTTCGCATGATTAATTTCCACTATGCAGCTTAAGTGGTGCATGCGAAAGGGTTGTTAGTTGTTTCCCATCACCATCAGTGATAGAGAGGAGGAGGTCAAGAAGGAGACTTCCCTTGATGACCACCCTATTTTATAGGAGTATGTAGATATATTTCTATCAGAGCTACTTTGTATGCCACCACCTAGAGTAGTAGATTTTCACATTGATATTGTGCTAGGAGAAGACCCCGTATCTCGAGTACCCTATAGGATCACTACCCATGAGCTTAGCGAGCTCAAGATTTAGTTAGAGGAGATCTTGGAGAAAGGGAACATTCATCCTAGTGTATCACCATGGGGTGCACCCGTCATCATTGATAAGAAGAAGGATGGATCTCTTAGGTTGTGTATGGATCACCGATAGCTGAATAAGGTGACCATCAAGAATCGGTACCCACTTCCTAGGATAGATGATTTTTTCCATCATCTCTAGGGTGTCGGTGTGTTCTCAAAGATAGACTTGAAGTCAGGGTATCACCAATTGAGGATTATGGAGAGTGACATCCACAAGACTGCATTTCATACACACTATGGCCATTATGAGTTCACCATGGTTCCTTTCAGACTCATGAATGCTCTGACCATATTCATGAGCCTCATGAATGGAGTATTCCACTCATTATTAGATAGATTTTTGGTGGTGTTCTTAGATGAAATTTTGATCTACTCATGATGTTGGAGTCTTTTCCTTGTAGGACCAAGCTTGAATCAAATAGTTGGGCTTAAAACACTGGTTAGGCACTCAAGCTTGACAAGGAAAAAAAACCAATTGATGAGGATAAAGAGAAATCCACCTTCTTCTTCGAGCTCCACATTCACTCAGGCGGGTATTGCCTTATCTACACACTCAAGACACCTCATTGCAAAACCAAAGGCTTGCAGATAGATTAATGTGGAATGGTTCTCAAACTCCTAGGTATCCTATACCTTAATGAAGCTAATATCTCATGCAATAGCCCTACTTGCATGGAGTGAGTATGAAAACTAGAGACCTATCCTAACAACATGAAAGGGAAACGGTGGGACTGAAAGGAAATGATTTGAAAATGAGTTTGAAGGGACCCCTAAGATACCCTAAGTCTCTGATAGACTAGTGCCTTGTCCAATGGGCCACAGAGTCAAATACCCTATTGCAAAAGAAAGATATGAAACAAGAACACAATATTCTCACCCTGACTAGATCATACATTACCAAACCACCTGTGCACCCAGATATGCTATCACATATCCAAAGAAAGACCTAGGAATAGGTAATACATTAACCAACATCCACTGGAAGACAAGCATGATGCATCTTTGATACCTCAGCTCATACATATCTGAACACCTATCCTAGACTCAGTTGCTTCTATGAAAACAACTCTATTGTAGACACTCACTGGAAATGCAAATAGAAAGAGTATACACCCTTGATGTTGTAATCTATAAGTCTAAAACCCAAATGGAGACAATCTGAGAGTAGAACAAAAATATTGAAATCTTATACATAAGACAAATCTATTACAATATGTATTATATTCTCTGAACCAACAATGGAAATAGAAAAACACTCTATATGCAGAGAAAAGGAGAAATCTATAGGAAAATGACCCCTGACTAGAACCAATTTTTCTCAAAAAATATGTAGAAGAAGGAACCCATACAAAAATGAACAATCTGCAATTTATACCACTAGCTGCCTTGGAATTCTCAGAGAGAATGCACCAAGCTACGGATAGCTAGGGTAAGGGTTACAACTACCTGACCAACCAAAAGAATACATCAGAATTTATTATAGGGGAAGGAAACCGAGCAATTTTAGAGAAATAGATCAAAGAAGATCTCCAATCATCATAATTTTCAGAACAAAGGATAGAAGATCACAAATTTGCCAAGAGAGCAAGTCAAAACAACCACCCTGAAATCACGCCTTGAGCCACTCCAAAACTATCCTCCTCCACATGGCACAAATCCCTGCAAGCCCTCAAGGCACCTTGGAATGGTGGAGAAGTTCAAATTCACTAATTATGACCCCTTCTGTCATCAATTCCAGTCCTTACAGGCCACTGGAAATGTCTCTGAAATTTGAATTCAAACTCCAATAGCTAAGTCTTGGTGCTAGTAGTGAATTAGCGGTCTTAATTCGATTGGAGATCGGCAACAAGTCCCGACCATAGATCTCTCATCATTCCCAAGCTTTAGATCTTTAACTCATCAAGCACCTCGGGTCAACATTCTGCGAACTGGCGACAAGGCAATATCCCAGTCGCAGAATGAAAAGCTTAACCATAGTTGAATCCTGTGAACACATGAATGCACATGTTGAAATAGCACTAAAGTCATCTAGAAAACTGGCGACAAAGGATTTTTGCTAGTTCGCGGAAAGAATAGCACTGTCGCCAAATCATCCTGCGAACCCACGACAAGAAGGAAATTTGTCGGGCCGCTAAACTTTATTCATTCTGCCAAACCTAAGACCCCACCAATAACTCCACAACCATGATACCATATGCCACCTGTCACCATGCCATTCACTGAATACCACCCCATCGCCAACACCAGACCCATGCTTTGCAAGCCTTCGAAATCAAACGGCGAGTGCATAATCGCAAAGGGAAAGAATATACCTTGCGATCATGTGGCAACCGTAGATCTACCACAAAGTAACTCTGGTTAAGAAATACCAAGTCCACCACCACGTGGCACCTAGTTGCATGATCGTAAGCCATGGAAATAGCCCCTTGCGATCATGCGACAAGGCCATAAGACCGCAACAACACCAACCGCTGGCCAATAGAACACTACCACCGCACCCAAAAGATGCCCCATCTCATCACCTACCAATAGGCCCCAAGGACATGTGGCAAGCAGTTGCATGATCGCATAGACAAAAATTGGGCTATGCGACCATGCGACAGCCAATCACAAGCTGCCACATGACCGCCGCTACAAATGGGTCCACTGGGCTCTGCAAACAGAATCAATGGCAGGCACATGATCGCAAGGGGAAAGAATATTACCCATGATCACACGCTGACCGTTGATCTCCTTCCTTTTTTGGCTTGAAGAAACTAGCCCGCTAACCGCTAGGCATTTAGCGACATTGTGACTAACTGCTCGGTGAGTCGTTGAATGCTAGCCCCTAACCGCCAGAAGAGAAGAGATCACATGACAACACAGTTTCTAGGTCACAAGATGCCAGCCGCTAGACCACTAGAATTAGGAGACCAAAGATAACTACCAGTCGCCAGGTCCCCGAATGAAGAACCAACAACCAGACAGCCAAACAATGCAAAGAGCCGGGACCACATGAATAGGTGGCAAATGGTCGCATGATCACATGTCAGAAAAGTCTGACATGTGGCCATGTGATGGCCAATCAGAGAAGAGCCTTTGAAAACCAGGCCCACCACCCATCGCACCTACGCAGTTAGGGAACAACCAACAAATAAGAAACTACGAGGTTGAAAACACATAGGGTTTTTGACACAGCGGAAGACCGAAAACACACAGAGTTTTCGACACCAAAAGATAAGCGCACAAAAGTAGGAAGCATAGGGTCCAAAACAATGAAGGCTGAAAACACACAGACTGAAAACATCATGGACTTTCAGAAATACTGTGGGTTTTCAACACTATGGCAAATTTTGAAATACTTCCAACAGGCTTTAGAATTTGAATAACTTCCCAGATTTGGTGATTTAGGAGATGCAAATTGGACCAAAGCCTGGTGACACATTGAAGAACACAGGGCCAAGGGAACTTCAAGAAAATTGTAGGGAACAGGCCAATTTCATAAGATTTTGCTATGACAGAAAATTGGCCTAATAGTGGCTCTAGTTGGGGATGCATGCCTCCTGTAGGCATGGCGAGAATTTAGATCTCTGGGAAAGCAGACCACCGATTGGACAAAAAGGTAGGGACCTCAAAAAAAATAGAGAACAGGAAAGCACACAACAGGAAGGGGAAATAATATCTACAAAATGTACATTTATATAGAAATCCTACAGCAACAAATAAGAGTTAGTTCTTGCTTCTGTCAAAAACTTGATTTTCATTTCTTCTTTCATGTTGCATATCAGACATTTTATTTTCATTTGTCTCCACAAGCTTGTCAACATGTTCAACTAGCAAATCAGGAAGAACAAAGTAGCTTTCTTCATAGTACATGTAAATTTTTTTGGCACTTTCTCCATCCTGCTCACTATGAAAGTATGATTCAACGTGCCAATGGTTAGCACCTCTATACTAAAATTGATCTTCACCTGCTGACACATGCATGCTATCAATTAGAAACACAAAATCCTCATACTCTACCTGCAGAAAGGCCTCATCTAAATCCTATCTTTGCATTTCCATAGGTGTAACCGGTTGGACCTTAAAAGAATAGTCAAATTGATACCCACAGATGGAGAATGAACACCCTGAATCAACTGGATCTAAAACCTCCACATGCTCCTCAAACAAAGGATTGACAACTTCATGCAATACACCTTGTTGAACATTATGACAAAAAATGGGCTGAGAATCAAATTCTTCATCATATAAAGGATTGGAAAACACCTTAAAATTAGCACCCATCTCAACCTCATGGAGACTCCCAACACATGAAGAAAAATCAGAACCATATGAAGACACACTGATATCACATTAAATTTTTTTTTCTTTATCTTCATACCCTGAGGATGAATCATCCTCAGCATCTTCACTATCCAAAGAATGTTCACTTCCATCATCACTTTCCTCTTCTCATGTTGCATCTGACTTATATGAAGACACCACACCCTCATTGTCTTCATCACTCTCAACATCAGCACTTAAAGACATGACCCTAAGTGCATCCTCAAGCTCAAGGCTATCATCACTAAGTATCCAATCCCTGACACATATGTAATGCTCTTCCCACAAAGCATCTGACCAACTGGTTGACTCATGAAAATAGAGCTCCAAGAATAAACCAATGAACTCAGATTTAGGAAACTCAACATCCTTAAGAAGCTCATCATACACCTCATAAAATTTATCATAGAACAGAGATATGGATAGATCCTTTCTACTTCCCACTTTTAGCCTTACCAATTTCATATAATCTCTAAGGATGCCCTACTCTAATAATGCAATCTCTTTATTCATCCTATCCATTACAACCAATGCAATACTTCCATAAAATTCTGCCAAACTGCAGCTGAGAACTTGAAGTATGCTAACCTCTAATCACACCTTACTTCTTTCTTTGTGCTTGACCACTTAATAAGGAGACATTCAAAACTTGAAAAATTTCTGGGAATTCTGCAGTAAGAACCTTGCTTGTTGATTGGTAGGCAAGGCAGATCTAGAGCTCACCATTAAGCTCCATCAAGTTCTTTCTTTTTAGAGTCACCACCTCCTTGAAGAGGAAAGTATATTCTTTGTTTCTAATCCCAACCAACACAAAACTCACTAGGATAACACACTGTTTATCAGGAGGAACACTAATCAAACAAAGAACTCAGAGTCACCACTCAGCACGTAGTGAGAAGATATAGTCAATGCCTTTTGTTTATCTGACTTTGTTCTAGACTCTCCCCAACAGAGTCATCATTTTTTTGGTGACTCAGATGGGCCAAACCAATCTGGTCAATAAGATTTTGAATACTTCAATATGACTGCAACCAGAGCTCCTTAACAAGTTTTCTCTATGTTCTCCCGAGCAGAGTCACCATTTTGTTGGAGTCTTTTTCTTGTAGGACCAAGCTTGAATCAAATAGTTGGGCTTAAAACACTGGTTAGGCACTCAAGCTTGACAAGGAAAACAAAACAATTGATGAGGATAAAGAGAAATCCTCCTTCTTCTTCAAGCTCCACATTCACTCAGGTGAGTATTGCCTTATTTGCACACTCAAGACACCTCATGACAAAACCAAAGGCCTACAAATAGATTAATGTGGAATGGTTCTCAAACTCCTAGGTATCCTGTACCTCAATGAAGCCAATATCTCATGCAATAGCCCTACTTGTATGGAGTGAGTATGAAAACCAGAGACCTATCCTAACAACATGAAAGGGAAATAGTGAGATTGAAAGGAAATGATTTGAAAATGAGTTTGAAGGGACCCCTGAGATACCCTAAGTCTCTGATAGACCAGTGCCTTGTCCAATGGGCCACAGAGTCAAATACCTTATTACAAAAGAAAGATATGAAACAAGAACACAATATGCTCACCCTAACCAGATCATACATTACCAAACCACCTGTGCACCCAGATATGCTATCACATATCCAAAAAAAGACCTAGGAATAGGCAATACATTAACCAACATCCACTAGAAGACAAGCATGATGCATCTTTGATACCTCAGCTCATACATATTTGAACACCAGTCCTAGACTCAGTTGCTTCTGTGAAAACAAATCTATTGTAGACACTCACTGAAAATGCAAATAGAAAGAGTACACACCCTTGATGTTGTAATCTATAAGTCTATAACACAAATGGAGACAATATGAGAGTAGAACAAAAATATTAAAATCTTATACATAAGACAAATCTGTTACAATATGTATTATATTCTCTGAACCAACAATGGAAATAGAAAAACACTCTATATGCAAAGAAAAGAAGAAATCTACAAGAAAATCACCCCTCACTGGAACCAATTCTCCTCAAAAAATATGCAGAAGAAGGAACCCATACAAAAATGAACAATCTGTAATTTATACCACTAGCTACCTTGGAATTCTCAGAGAGAATGCAACAAGCTATGGATAGCTAGGGTAAGGGTTTCAACTACCCAACCAACCAAAAGAATACATCAGAATTTATTATAGGGGCAGGAAACCGAGCAATTTCAGAGAAATAGATCAAAGAAGATCTCCAATCATCATAATTTTTAGAACAAAGCACAGAAGATCACAAATCTACCAAGAGAGCAAGTCAAAACAACAACCCTGAAATCATGCCTTGAGCCACTCCAAAACTGTCCTCCTCCACATGGCACAATTCCCTACAAGCCGTCAAGGCACCCTGGACCACACTGGAATGGTGGAGAAGTTCAAATTCACCAACTCTGACCCCTTTTGTCATCAATTCCAGTCCTTATAGGCTGCTGGAAACATCTCTAAAATTTGAATTCATACTCCAACGGCTAAGTCTTGGCACCAGCAGTGAATCGGCGGTCCTGATTCAATCAGAGATTGGCAACAAGTCCCGACCATAGATCTCTCATCATTCCCGGGCTTCAGATCTTTAACTCATCAAGCACCTCGGGTCAACATTCCATGAACTAGTGACAAGGCAATATCCCAGTCGTGAAATGAAAAGCTTAACCACAGTTGAATCCTGCAAACACATGACCGTATGTGTTGAAATAGCACTAAAGTCATCTGGTGAACTGGTGATAAAGGATTTTCACTAGTTCACGAAAAGAATAGCGCTGTCACCAAATCATCCTGCGAACCCACAAAAAGAAGGAAATTTGTTGGGCCGCTAAACTTTATTCATTCCACCAAACCTTAGACCCCACCAATAACTCCGCAACCACGATGCCATATGCCACCTATCGCCATGCCATTCACTGAATACCACCCTGTCACCAACACCAGACCCACGCTCTACAAGCCTTTGAAATCGAACGACAAGCACATGATTGCAAGGGGAAAGAATATTCCTTGTGATCATGCAGCAACCGTAGATCTCCCACAAAGTAACTCCACTTAAGAAATATCAGGCCCACCACCACGTGGCACCCGGTCGCACGATCGCAAGCTGTGGAAATGGCCCCTTACGATCATGCAACAAGGCCATAAGACCGCAACAACACCACCCGTCGGCCAATAGAACACTACCACCACACCTAGAAGATGCCCCATCTCATCACCTGCCAACGGGCCCCAAGGACATGTGGCAAGTGATTGCGTGATCACATAGCCAAAAATTGGGCTATGCAACCATGCGACAGCCAATCACAAGTTGCCACATGACCGCCATTGCAAATGGGTCCACCGAGCTCTGCAAACATAATCAACGATAGGCGCATGATCAGAAGGGGAAAGAATATTCCTCATAATCACACATCGACCGTCAATCTCCTTCTTTTGCCACCTTGAAGAAACTAGCCTGCTAACTGCCAGACATTCAGCGACATCATGACTAACCGCCCACCGAGTCGCTGAATGCTAGCCGCTAACCGCTAGAAGAGAAGAGATCATGCGACAACATAGTCGCCAGGTTGTGAGATGCCAGTCGCTAGACCACCAGAATTAGGAGACCAAAGATAACTGCCAATCACCAGGTCATTGAATGAAGAACCAACCGCCAGTCGCCAGGTCATCGAATGAAGAACCAACTGCTAGACAGCCGAACAGTGCAAAGAGCTGGGACCACACGAACAGGTGGCAGGAAATCGCATGATTGCATGTCAAAAAAGTTTGACATGTGGCCATGCGATGGCCAATTAGAGAAGAGCCTTTGAAAATCAAGCCCACCACCCATCGTACCTACACAGTTAGGGAACAACCAACAAACAAGAAACTGCGAGGTCAAAAACACACAGGGTTTTCGACACAGCGGAAGACTGAAAATACATAGAGTTTTCAATGCCAAAGGATAAGAAAACAAAAGAAGGAAGCACAGGGTTGAAAATAACGAAGGCCAAAAACACACAGACCGAAAACATCATGGACTTTCAGAAACACTATGGGTTTTTGATACTATGGCAAATTTTGAAATACTTCCAGTAGGCTTTAGAATTTGAATAACTTCTCAGATTTGGTGATTTAGGAGATGCAAATTGGACCAGAGCCTAGTGACACATTGAAAAACATAGGGCCAAGGGCACTTCAAGAAAATTGTAGGGAATAGGCAAATTTCATAAGATTTTGCTATGACAAAAAATTGGCCTAACACACGAGATGAGCATGAGCATGAGGAACATTTGAAACAGGTCTTGCAGCTCTTGAGGGATAATTAGTTGTTCAAAAGTTTATCAAAGTGTGCCTTCTTCATATTAGAGGTTCATTACTTAGGCCATGTGATATCAGGAGATAGGATCTCAGTTGACCCATCTAAGATTAGAGTGATTATGGATTGGCCAACACCTACTAGTGTGACAGAGTTCATGAGTTTCATGGGTCTTGTAGGGTATTATAGGAGGTTTGTTGAGGGTTTCTCTAGAGTAGCCCATCCTATCACTTCCCTTCAGAGAAAGGGGAAGAAGTTTGAGTGGATAGAGAGGTGCGAGAGAGCTTTTCAGGAGCTCAAGAGAGAACTTACTAGCGCACATATCCTTGCAGTACCAGATCCATCAAAGGACTTCGTAGTATGGATAGATGCATCATTAGATTAGATTGGAGCAGTGTTTATGTAGGGTGGTCGAGCTATTGCTTATGAGTCTAGGAAACTTAAGACTCACAAGCTTAACTACCCTACCCATGACCTAGAACTAGCAGTAGTGGTGCATTCTTTGGTGAGGTGGCAATATTTCCTATTAGGTCATAGATTCGACCTTCACTAAGATCATCAGAGTTTGCAATACATATTCACTTAGCTGACTCTTAATGCTAGGCAGAGGAGGTGGATGGATTTTCTTTGTGAGTATGAATTTAATGTTCATTACATCAAGGGTAAGGAGAATGTGGTAGCAGATGCCTGTTGGTTAACAATTTTTCCTCCCTTAAGATTTATAATCTCTGACTCTCTAAACACCCAAGGTGAGAGAACAAAAGGATGTTCACCAACAAATGGGTCAGTGTAAGTTTTCTATCACTGCCCTTTGAATTAACAGGTACAACTCCCTGATTGTGTTTGATATTCAATGAATTTGATTTTATATATCACCAGATACTCTGAGTAATGAAAATATTAACCAAACTACTTGTAGGCACAAGTATTTCAGGTGAGGATAAGAAGTGGATAACCTATAACCTTCAGTAGAATGCTGATCACAAATTATCATAGAGTTTTATCACCTAAACTAACTCTATTCTACCTTATTTATGAATGCAGATCCTATTGGATGAATAGAAGCAGACTTACACATGAGAAGCAACTGGAATTACCAATGCTACAATTATTAATAGGAAATGGAATTCAAGAAGGAATTACAGTCTCACAAAGCAAGTGTACTTTCCATTCAAAGATGCAACTGAACTAATAAGTGAATAGAGGAAGAATTATACATAAAAGTAACTGGAATTACTCACACTAAAATCTCTGACATGAAATAGAATTCAATATAGAAAATGTAGTCTCATATAATTGTTCTTTCTATTCACAATGCAAATAAACTATTCCTGGCACAACAAACATGAACTCAGCTAAGCAATTAGAATTACTTCTGCTCTCATAACAAGTTTTCTGACCCTTCTATTGATTTATTTCATAGTATTTATAGAGTTTCCATCAAATAATGCTCATAGGAATTCAAAGTGTTTCAACTTCTCGAATTTGAAAAGGTTGGAGCCAAGTGCCTACGAAAATACAATAAGAGGAACTAGTTCTGACTTTGTCTCTTCATTTGATCCAGCTCGAGAAGAGGAACTGAATGGACATTTATCTAATTAATATGACTTAGTTCATAGTTTCAAAACTACTCGACATATATCTTAATGATATTCTACACACACCTGTAGATTTGTATTTATAAACAGAACCAATCACTGCCAATGTCCTCCTTCTGTACTATTTAGCTATCTTAATGACCTTGAAAAATGTGTATAGCATCATTAGGATTATCTTATCCATTCTATTCTTGCCCATTATCATCTCTCTTATCAGCATCTAGAAGATCTTCCTTGTCACTGTCAATCTCTTGTTAACTAAATCATGTGTTCATAAATTTTAATAGATAAAACGTGCCTGTGATCTATATTGCAATGTTTGTCATGACACTTCACTATGTCAAATTCCATTCTCAATTTTTACTTTGTGTAGAGCCAAAATAATCATGATTACAGAAATAGACTTGCTGATAGAATGTCGCCATTAACTTGGGAGTCGATATGCAATTCCTTCATGACCTTAGATCCCTGTAAAATCACGATATCCACCTGAGCTTCCATTGTCACATGATCTCATGGTACTTTTTTACCTCTTGCAATCATGCGACCACTCTGTCATTGGTGTGTGATACTTTCAAAATGAGTAATCTTTTATTTAATAATCATTCCATCTCATCATCGCACTTGTGCTGTTGGCATACATGGGTCCCAGCAGGCTTCATTATCACATGATCGCATAGCATTTTTTTATTCCTTGCGATCATGCGATCGCTCTCTCATTGGTGCACATGGACTGCATTATTGGCGTACATGGGTCCCAGCAGGCTTCATTGTCGCACGATCGCATAACATTATTTTATTCCTTGTGATCATGCGACCGCTCTACCATCAGCTCATGTGGGTCCCACAGGGCACACTTTTTGTCATTTCATTAACTTCTCTCACCACTCGGGCTTCATTATCACATGATCGCATAACATTATTTTATTCATTGTGATCATGTGATTCCTCTATCATTGGCACACATGGACTCCAGCAAAGCACCATCTATTCCAGTCTTCACAGATTTAAGTCTTTATGCTTGGGTCTGTGTGATCTCACTTGGCCTTTGCATTTTCTATGAGCATGTCTGAGTTGAATGGGACTCATGTCTTATTTTATCATACTCAAATCATGTACCAATCAGTAAATAAATGCTTTGGGTGCCGTCCTTGGGTTGAAGATGATTATGAGAATTGTCTGTGTCTTCAATCTCTACATGGTCGGGCTTGAATATATTTATCTTTCTATATCACCTTTCCTTATTGTATGATCGAATGACACTTTTCTAACTCTTACGATCATGCGACTGATCACAGGTAGAGTATCTTCCTCACTGGGTTAGGATCTATAACTTACCCAATATAAAGAGACTTTTGAAACAACCCACCTGACTTAAAGCAAGAAGGTAGTGGCAGGGGAACCTGACAAGGATATCCTATCCTAGAGAAGACTTAGACCTAGACATCAACATGACCAAACTTGACTATTACATCAAAACTTCCACTTGACAACATAGCTATAGGATGAAAAGTGGGGCAACAACTAGCTTTGACTGGGTATTTAAGCATTGCAATGCTTCAAAGAACTCTAGAAATCTCTGGTTCTGCATAATAGCTGACAACTTGATAACAGGAGAACTAATCTACGGAAAGCAGCAACAAAATGATAAAGCAACAAATAAACTATGATAGGAAAGAAAAACCTACCTAACTAACTACTATGCCAGGATTACCTGCTTTCAATTATGCATTTGATACAACTTCAAGTCTTGCCCATAATAAGAACATGGCAGAGACTCTCCTGAAGGATATGCCAATCTGAAAGAGTTATTTTGATTTACCTGCACAATCTGAAATGGACCTTTCCACAAGGACTAGAATTTTGAGTGCATTCCCCTGGGCTCATGTCTCTTATCCCACAGTAACACTAGATCACCTTCCATAAATTTCCTAGGCCTTTCCTTTTTGTCAAACAACTTCTTGATTCGATTCTGATGCTCTGTGATCCTATCGACCATATCTTCCCTTTCTTCCTGCAACTTTGTCAGATATAGAATTCTCATTTCCAAACCATCTCTGAAGACATCATCTTCAATTGTAGTTTTCAGATTACAAGTAGCTAGTTCCAAAGGTAATGGTAAACTAGCTTCCACCCCATACACCAATTCAAAAGGTGAAATACCAATAGCCCTTTTTGGAGTGGTTTTGTCTGCCCATAGAGCATCATATATCTTTTTATGCCAATTTTTCTATTTATCTGAAACCAGCTTCTTCAAAATATTAATCATGTTTTTGTTACTAGATTCGGCCTGTCCATTACCTTGGGGAAAGTAATCTGCAGAGTGCCCTACCTAAATCCCATTGTCGTAACAAAAGGCAATGATTTCTGAGGATGAAAATAAGAGGCATTATCCATTATCAACTTTGTGGGAACTCCAAACCTGACCAATATTTGTTCCTTGACAAATTCACATACCACCTTAGATGTAGTTTTCTTCATTGGTTTAGCTTCAACCCATTTGCTGAAGTAATCAGTGGCAGTCAAGATATATGAATGTCCCTGGCTTGAAGGAGGATTAATAGGTCCTATGAAGTCCAAACCCCACTGCTGAAAAGGAGCTTCTATCACTACCAGCCTTAAGGGTAGAGCAGCCAACTGAGGCTTGCCTGTAAAAAAATTGCATTTTTCATAGTTAGCAACCCACTTGTATGCATCCTTGAACATGCCAGGCCAATAATAACACTGTCTCAAAATTTTGAAGGCAGTCATAGTGGAAGAGAAATGTCCTCCACATGCTTCATCATGAAAAGACTTCAATAAATTTTCTTGCTGTTCCTTATCAACACACCTCAGAAAAGTACCAGCAATTGCTTTCTTATATAAAACATCATCATGAATAACATACCTCAAGGCTTTGTTTTTCAAATTCCTCTTTTGTTTAGCAGTCAATCCATCCGAACATTCACCATATGTCAGAAAATATGCAATATTAGAGAACCAAGGATCTTGCAGACTTACCATAAGCACTCTATGGTCATCTTCTTCAACTTGCTGATTTTTTGCTATGGCCTTGCAAAGAGCATTCCCTCTTACTAGCTTTGTTGGTCTAATATCTATATCATACTCCTGGACTTTAGCAATCCAAGCCCCTCTATTATTACAACCAACATCTTGATGTGTTAGTATGCTTTTTACTGCAACATCAGGCACGTGAATAACTGAATGTGAATGCAGAATATAAAATCTAAAATTTTTCAATGCTCTCACTACTGTGTAGGCATGTTTTTCAACCTGAGAATACTTCAGCTCATGAATCTTCAAGGGCATAATCATGAAGGCAATTGGAGCTTGTATACCTTCTTTATTTTCCTGCATTAATATTGTTGACATAGTGTGCTCTAACGTATAACAATATATGATGAATTATTTAGTATAATCTGGATGAACAAGGATAGGAGCGTTTGCAATAGAACCTTTTATATTCTCAAAAGCTTCTTTTCCAACATCAATCCACTTAAAATCTTTATTACCTTTCATCATGTCAACTATATTTTTTACAATCTCAGAAAAATCAGGTACAAATCTTCTTAAGAAATTCACTTGCCCAAAGAAAGATTTAACTCCTGTCTTACTCAATGGTAGACTCAATTGCTGAATAGCCCTAACTCTGTCAGGATCAATTTTTACTCCTTGAGAAACAATGTGACCTAGAAGCTTACCTTCAGTGACACAAAATACTGATTTCTTTGGATTTAATGAGATGCCTTGATCTCTACATCTCTACAGGACCTTTTCTAGATCTCCAAGATGATCTTTCCTCTTCTTAGAAAAAACAATTAAATCATCAAGATATATCACAATAATTTTATTCTTTAGATCACCAAAAGATAAATCCATAGCTCTTTGAAAGGTTGCACCTGCGTTAATTAACCCAAAAGGCATTCTATTATATGCAAACATGCCCCATGGTGTTGTGAAGGCTGTTTTATATTGGTCTACTTCATCCACCTGTATTTGATTATATCCTAAAAATCCATCTAACATGGACATCATTTCTGATCTTGCCACAGTCTGCAACAAATGATCCATGTTAGGTAAAGCAAAATTGTCTTTGAGAGAAGCTTGATTCGAATTTCTAAAATCCACGCAGATCCTTATCTCTCCATTCTTTTTCCTCATAGGCACAATGTTTTCCACCCAAGTGGAATGATGAATAGGATAAATAATCTTAGATTTCAGCATCTTATCAATTTCTTTGAAAATCGCCCCTTCAACCAACGAATTATAATTTCTCTATTTTTGTTTGATAGGAGTTGATCCAGGTTTGAGAGGAATATTATGTCTAAATTTTCCATCCATGAAATTTTTTAAATCTTTATAACTCCAAGAAAAAATATCCTGGAATTCAATCAGCAATTCTCTGACTTTTATTCTTTCCTCAAGAGTGCAACATTTTCCAATATTTATCATTTTGGGACTGTCCTCAGTTCCTATATTGATTCCATCAAATTCCCCACAAGTTTTTCCTCATTTATCTCTTTCCTTCTTTATGTAAGCATCATGTTTATTGAAAAGCTTTTCTAAGGAAACAATATGAGAAGGAATTCTACTTTCTTTTAATTGAATAATACCTAATTTTAACTCTTCTTCATCAGTTAATAACCGCTCCCTCTTTTGATCACTTTCAAAAGACAAATTAGCAAAGGGGCCTGTTCCTTCTATAAAATGCTAAATATGTTTATCATCCTCAAATACCTACCAGGATTCTTCATTATCAGGCACCTTAGGTCTAAATATTACTTCCATTCTATAAATTTGATGTTTAAAATCAGGATGCGGCAGGAGTAAAGATGTAGATGCTACCAACGAATCAGCTCTAGAATTTTGATCTCTCGGTACTGAACTTATTGAGAAAGCATTCAGACTTTCTATTTCATCCCACACTTTATTTCTTTAATTTTTCAATCTATTATTTTTAACAACATACTAATTTCTTACTTGCCTCACCACCAATTCAGCATCCCCTTGGACTTTGAGCAATTTAACTCCCCTTTGTTTGGCTGCCTCTATGCCAAGAGGAAGAGCCTCATACTCTGCTATATTATTAGTATTTTTAAAGTCCAATTTGTAGGTTAGACAAGTAATTTCTCCATTAGGGGCTATCAAAACTACTTCAGCACCCGAACCAGCTTTAGCACAACTTCCATCAAATTCTAACATCCATAACAACTCAAAACCTGCTTGATTTAATTCTTCATGAACATTAGAGCTATCATAGAACAACATATAGTTTCCAAACTCTATCTCATGGTAAAGAATCTGTGATCTAGGATCATCTGATTTCAGCACATTGAACTTTTCTTTTCCTTCTGGTTCCAATTTCACTCTTTTATTCCCCACTTGAATAATAGCAGAAGACCAATATAATTTAATCTCCCCTCCCATGTCTTTGTAGAAACTTCTACTAAGGAGCATCCCATAGCTTTTAGGAATATCAGCTACAAGGATCGTGAGTTTCAGTCTTTTAAAAGGATGAGCTGCTAGGGTGACCTGAGCATCTTTGATTTGACCAATCAAAGGCACTTGCTTAGCATCCATAGAGTAACACCTACCAAATGCTTTGGTTAAAGGAAATCCTAAAGCTTTAGCAACTGATGCAGGCATTATGTTATCTGAAGCTCCTAAATCTATGATGCAATTACTTAATTTGTTACCATTGATAAAAAGTGATACATAAAAAGGCTCTGGTTTTTTATTTGAATAGGTAGCATGAATAGTAGATTCTTCTTCTTGGAATAATCTAGGAATTGAAAAATCTTCATTAGCTGAATCTTTTTTATTAGTATTGGCCTAATTTTCATCACTAACATTGGCATTGACATGAATACCTTCTTTATTTTTACAATGTTCTACAATTCTTTGAAGTTGACCAAGATTTGATTTTAGATAATCTATAGAAGATATTTGAATTTTAGTTTCTTCACAAAACTGTACAATATCAAAGGAATTAGGCAACTTATCTTTTTGCTCCTTTTGTGAAGAACTTGATGCTGTACTCTTATCCTTATCCACCTTGTAAGAAGGTGCTTGATTCTTAGCAGGAACAATGTTAGAGGCTTGATTTTTAATCTTCTGACCTCTAGTCATCATAGTTAGCTAAGGTCCCTCCAAAGTAGCAAAACAATCACCTCCATTTTCTAAATCTGACTCATACTCACAATATAAATTTATGGAGTCACCATGAGGAGTATGATAATCTTCACTTTCTGGATATTCAATTCTTTTCTCTTTTTCTTCTTCCATCTACATGTGTCTGATCATATCATCACAAGTGTTACCATCATGATCTGCTCTGAGATGAAAAGCACATGAATTATGTTTTTTGGGAGGAGCTTCAATAGCTAATCTCTGTTGAGCAGCAGGAATTTGTAAGTTTTTATTTCCATTTTGATAACTTGGTCCTTCTTGATAAGGCTGATAAAATGAATGAGTTGGCTTAGCAACCTATTTTTTTAATGCAATCAACTTATTTGATAACTTTTGTAACATAGCCTCTGTGTTATTTGAAGTACTAGCTATGTTGTTCATGGATCTAGCATGAAACTCCTTCTTCCATCTCCCGGATGCTATCATATCATCTTCCATTTCTACAGCTAGTGTTTGTACAGCTTGCAAATCTACTACATTAGCTCTTCTTAATTGATAACCAAGTTTAGGAGGCATATAACTAATGTAAAATGTTTTCTAATTATCTCCTATTGGTGCACTGGCAGCTAGTATTCTTTTGATAAGTTTATTAAATTTGGCATTGAAATCTCTCATGGAGATAGATGGTTCTTTTTTGATTTGAGCCAAATGTAACAATAAGACTTGAGCATCTTCAGCACTCTTATACCTTCCTTCAAATCTCTATTTCATATCATTCCATCTAGTAATGCAGCCTGTAGGTAAGTCTTGAAATCAATCTGCTACGTCATCCACAAGGGTGTCTACAAACATTCTAACTACAACATCTTCACGCTGAGGATTTACCATGCTACATGATTTATGGAAAGCACTTAGATGTTGTTCTGAAGATACTGAACCATCACCATTGAATCTTGGGAAGTTATTTCTAGAAGCCTTAGGTAAATCATGATTAGCTATAAGATTCAAAGGTCCAATAGCATTTCCCCAAGGAACAACCATATTTTCTAATCCTGTATTCTGTGTAATTGCCTAAATTAAAACTAAAAGGAGAAGTGCAATACCGTGCAATAATAATGAATTGCAAGTGGTAGAGATAGGAATTCTACCAATAGGAGGAGAGAAAGACTTACTTCTTATTGGTTTAAAAGGGACTACTGTAGGCAACTGAAATTCTGCAGGCTTCTTAGTTTCAGTTTTCCTTGCTTTTTCTCTTCCTTTCTTGAAAATGTCTTCAAGGATAGGGAAATTGACCCCTTTGAGTTCTTCGTAGACTAGATCAACCTTTCCCTTTTGTTTCACACTCTTGGTAAACTTGGAATCCAAGATGCATAAGATTTTGAGAAAAACTTTAAATATCTTCTTCTTTTCAAGTCCTCCTCAACAGAGTCACTAAAAACTGTTGGTCAACAATTTGTCCTCCCTTAAGATTTATAATCTCTGAATCTCTAAACACCCAATGTGAGAGAACAAAATGATGTTCAACAACAAATGGGTCAGTGTAAGTTTGCTATCACTTCCCTCTAAATTAATAGGTACAGCTCCCTGATTGTGTTTGATATTCAATGAATTTGTTTTTATATATCACCAGATACTTTGAGTAATGAAAATATTAACAAAACTACTTGTAGGCACAAGTAGTTTAGGTGAGGATAAGAAGTGGATAACCTATAACCTTCAGTAGAATGTTGATCATAGATTATCACAGAGTTTTATCACCTAAACTAACTCTATTCTACCTTATTTATGAATGCAGATCCTATTGGATGAATAGAAACAGACTTACACATGAGAAGCAATTGGAATTACCAATGCTACAATTATTAATAGGAAATGGAATTCAAGAAGGAATTATAGTCACACAATGCAAGTGTACTTTCCATTCAAAGATGCAACTGAACTAATAAGTGAATAGAGGAAGAATTATACATAAAGGTAACTAGAATTACTCACACTACAATCTCTAACATGAAATAGAATTCAATATAGAAAATATAGTCTCATATATAACTATTCTTTCTATTCACAATGCAAATAAACTATTCATCGCACAACAAACATGAACTCAGCTAAGCAATTAGAATTACTTCTGCTCTCATAACAAGTTTTCTGACCCTTCTATTGATTTCTTTCATAGTATTTATAGAGTTTACATCAAATAATGCTCATAGGAATTCAAAGTGTTTCAACTTCTAGAATTTGAAAAGGTTGGAGCCAAGTGCCTATGAAAATACAATAAGAGGAACTAGTTCTGACTTTGTCTCTTCATCTGATCCAGCTCAAGAAGAGGAACTGAATGGACATTTATCCAATTAATATGACTTAGTTCACAATTTCAAAACTGCTCAACATATATCTTAATGATATTCTACAAACACCTGTAGATTTGTATTTATAAATAGAACCAATCACTGCCAACGTCCTCCTTCTGTACTATTCAGCTATCTTAATGACCATGAAAAATGTGTACAACATCATTAGGATTATCTTCTCCATTCTATTCTTGCCCATTATCATCTTTGTTATCAGCATTTGGAAGATCTTCCACGTCACTGTCAATCTCTTGTTAACTGAATCATGTGTTGATAAATTTTAACAAATAAAAATGTGCCCGTGATCTATATTGCAACATTTGTAATGACACTTCACTGTGTCAAATTCCATTCTCAATTTTTACTTTGTGTAGAGCAAAAATAATCATGATTACAGTAATAGACCTGCTGATAGAATGCCACCATTAACTTGGGAGTCGATATGCAATTCCTTCATGACCTTAGATCCCCGTAAACTCACGATATCCACCTGAGCTTCCATTGTCGCATGATCACATGGTAGTTTTTTACCTCTTGCGATCATGCGACCATTCTTTCATTGGTGCGTGATACTTTCAAAATTAGTAATCTTTTATTTAATAATCAATCCATCTCACCATCGCACTTGTGTTGTTGGCGTACGTGGGTCCCAGCAGGCTTCATTGTCACATGATTGCATAGCATTTTTTATTCCTTGTGATCATGTGACCACTCTCTCATTGGTGCATGTGGAGTACACTATTGGCATACATGGGTCCCAGCAGACTTCATTGTCGCACGATCGCATAACATTATTTTATTCCTTGCGATCATGCGACCACTCTACCATCGGCTCATGTGGGTCCAGCACGGCACACTTTTTGTCATTTCATTAACTTCTCTCACCACTCTGGCTTCATTGTCACATGATCACATAACATTAGTTTATTCCTTACGATCATGCAATCACTCTATCATTGACACATGTGGACTCTAGTAGAGCACCATATGTTCCAGTCTTCATAGAATTAAGTCTTTATGCTTGGGTTTGTGTGATCTCACTTGGCCTTTGCATTTTCTATGAGCACATCTGAGTTGAATGGGACCTGTGTCTTATTTTATCATACTCAAATCATGCACCAATCAGTAGATACATGCTCTGAGCACCATCCTTGGGTTGAAGATGATTCTAAGAAATGTCTTTGTCTTCAATCTCTACATGGTCGGGCTTGAATATATTTATCTTTCTGTATCACCTTTCCTTGTTGCATGATCACATGACACTTTTCTGACTCTTGTGATCATGTGACTGAACACAGGTAGAGCATCTTCCTTGCTGGGTTAGGATCTATAACTTACCCAATATAAAGAGACTTTTTAAACAACCCACCTAGCTTAAAGCAAGAAGGCAGTGGCAGGGGAACCCGACAAGGATATCCTATCCTAGAGAAGACTTAGACCTAGACATCAACATGACCAGATTTGATTGTTACACCAAAACTTCCACTTGACAACATATCTATAGGATGAAAAGTGGGGCAATAATGCCTTGAGTAGGAGATGTCGTGAGCTTTCAACTATGACTACTAGCATAGATTTGAGAGGACATATATTGCAGCACCTATTTGAGGATGGATTCTATTCTAAGGTTTGTTAAATAGTTCAAGCTCAAAGGTCCCTTGAGGGGAAGTTCTCAGATTATACCCTAGAGTCTGTTGGCCTTCTTTTCCATAGAGGATGCATTTATGGACCTTTTTTCAGTGGGTTGCATGACTTCATTATCCTTGAGGCTCATTGAGCATCATATGCAGCGCACCCCAGAGTCAAGGTGTTACATGTAGATTTGAGACAACTTTATCATTGGATAGGTATGAGGTTGCACATTGTAGAGGTTGTGGCTAGATGCTTGGAGTGTCAGAGAGTTAAGGTGGAGCACCGTCATCCAGGTGGACTTCTTCAGCCACATGAGATACCTAATTAGAAGTGAGACATTATATCCATGGACTTTATAGTTGGTCTTCCTATGTCATCTAGTTGCCATGTTGCTATTATCGTGATAGTGGATAGGCTGACCAAGGTAGCCCACTTCTCACCTATTCGTACTACCTTCAAAGCACATGTAGTGGCCTAGGTTTTCTTCAAAGATATTGTCATAATTCATGGCATTCCATGTACAATTATATCCAACAAGGATTATCTCTTTACTTCATCTTTTTGGAGAGAGCTATAGACTACTTTGGGCACCAGGCTCAATTTTAGCACAACTTATCATCTAGGGATAGATGGTTAGACTGAGAGAGTCAACCAGGTGGTAGAGGACATGCTACACATGTATGTGATGGATCATTAGGTTAGGTAGGAGTACCTATATTTATTTGATTTTTCCTACAATAATGGGCATCATACATCATTGGGTATGCCTCCTTACCATGCCTTGTATGGAAGACCTTGTAGGACACTGTTGAGTTGGGACAGGATTGAGGATAGGGTTTTTATTGGTCTAGAGTTAGTTAGATAGATGGTGCAGCATGTAGATATGATCAGGCAATGTCTTAGAGACACCTAGGATCAATAGAAGAAGTATGCAGATACTGGGAGGATTAATAGGGAGTATTTGGTTGGGGATAGAGTCTTTTTGAGAGTGTAGCTGCATAAGATCCCAATCCATTTTGGAAAGGGTTCTAAGATGGCCCCTCACTTTGTCAGACCTTATGAGATTTTGGAGAGGATAGGCCTAGTTGCATACCATTTAGCTTTGCCACCTAGCCTATCATGCATCCATGATGTGTTTCATGTATCTTTTTTGAGGAAATATATTTATGATGAGTCTCATATCATTGATTGACATGCTTTACAGGGGGAGTTAGATAGACAGCTGGCTTTGGAGCCCATATGTATACTGGCTTGCAGGACCTTGGCCCTTTGAAGCTGAGAGATGGACCAGGCTAGGGTTCACTAGGATTGCTATGATGAGGTCACATCATCTTGGGAGGACATGACACTAATGAGAGTTCAATATCCCCATCTATTCAATGAACTCTAGGAGGAAGTTCATGCCTAGGGGGGAGGATGTGAGGTCCTACCCCGACCCATCTTAGCTTGTCTGTTGTTTTTCACATGGACTATCTAGATGATATATTGTTATGCAACATTAGACCTATTTTGATTATGAATTCTTATCTTTAAACATTATGTGATGATTTTACATGTTTATATGGATGATAATGTAGATGTACTTTTACATGTGTATGTTAGATTCATATTGACTTTATGATATAGAAAGATAATTGAATCCTAGATTTTGCATATTGATTTACGTTATCTTATGGACTGAGAAATTTAGTTAGTTATGATAATTGATTTCGTAATGCAATGGTCACTAAATTGACTTAGGGTTACTTGTTTAGGTGAAATTGAACTTACATGTGATGCTTATAAGAATATGATACTATATGGTTTATGTTTATGCTAAAATCATGAAATTTAGTTTCTCAAATGTATTCATGTTTGAATGATTATTATAGATCATGTTTCTCTTTTGATATGTTTATATATGGGATAATTTCATGTGGTACTGATATTTGAATTGAGTGTGCATGAATTATGACCATGGTTTTAAATGCAGGGAAACAAGGATGGATCAATGTGAAAATAATTTAAGGCCAAGGTCGACTCTAGGAAGAGAATGACCTCATTGTTATGTGATTTTAATTTTATAAATGTGATGCATGAGTGAATGTTATTTGTAAATATTTATAAGTGCATAATTTGATGTAAATTTAAATGTGTAAATGTAAATGTGATTTATCCATTAGGCATGCCATGTGTGTAATTTAGTGGTGTGATGTGTACTTACTTTTGTTGTGTCACTTGACACTAGTGTTATGTGTTGGCATGCCTAAGTGGAATGTTGACCTTACCTCACTCTTAGGTCATCTTGTGAGTCCCTAGGTAAAGTTAGTGGGTTAGGAAACCAAGGTATGAGTCACATCACTTCCCATTTTTTGAGATAACTTCACATGGATTTTTGAGGGGTTAAATTAAGCCATAGGGGGTGGTTAGGGTTATTTTTAAATATCGGGTATCTGCAGGATCATGGTATGCCAAGCTAGGCCCTTAAGTGGCAATGAAAATTCAAAAAATTAGGTTTTCGCAAGTTGACATAAAATTTTGAACAAGTTATAAATATTATATCTCAAATATGTAAGAAGAGAATCTGTAGAAAATTAAATTTAGTTTCTAAGATACCAGACCTTTTTTGAAAAACACTTATTCTATATGTTGAAAATTTCAAATTTCAATTTAGTAGTACATAAATTTTAGGAAAAAAAGAAGAAGTGGGTGTATGTCTGACCACCTTAAACACAATCAAATGATAATTTGTTTTACAAGATTCTAGATATAAGTAGTAGACTCATGCCTAGATGTGACACATTTTTTTAAAAAAATTTTTTCAAGTAAATAATTAATTATGATTTTTCTTCTACAACTTTTCTAGGATACAAAAAATCTCATGTATGACCACGTTAACTTAGTCTAAAATTTATCAAATTGAAAACTTTTTTTATTTTTATTGTAGTAGGAAAAACATAGAATGTGACACATATTTTGGATTTTAAAAATGTTTTATAGTTTGAAAGTTATAGCTATTTTTCAATAAGTCTATTGTTTAGGACTAGAAAGATAACAAGTAGGTGTATGTCTAACCATATGAAACAAAATCAAATGATAATATTTTTTTATAAGATTTTAGATAAAAGTCTAGTAGACTCATGTCTGGATGTGATGTATATTTTTTTGTATTTTTTTTGCAAGTAATAATTAATTACCATTTTTCTGTTACAAATTTTTTTGAATATAAAATCTCTCATGTCTTACCACCTTAACTTAGTCAAAAATTTATCAAATTGAAAGAATTGTTTATTATTGTTGTAGTAGGTGAAGCATATAATGTGATGTATATTTCAAATTTTAAAAATGTTATATTGTTTGAAAGTTATAGTTGTTTTTCAAAGAGTCTATCAATTAGGACTTCTTTTTCACATCGCCACTTTTTGGCATACCATGATCCTACACATACCCTACCCCAAGGCATATGCATAGGTTTGGAGGTAAAATTTAACCCTTTTCTTGACCCAAAGTTTCCAAAAGGCCTCTCAAAGAGAGCCTTATTTGAGAGTGACAAAATTGGGAATGATTTCAAGGTTAGTTCCTTTCCCCATATCTTGATTTAGCTTCCATTCCTTAGTTAGGAGCATGTGGAAAGTTAACAAGAACCAAGATATCTACCTTACCTTGAGATGAGGGTAGGAGACAAGAATATTTTGCTAATAGGAAAGAGAGGCTAGGAAGAAAAATACTTCTAGATTATGCATTCTTGTTTTTGAGGAGAATTCACCTATGGAGATCTAGAGCCTTAGAGAAGGAGATGGAGAAGCTAGGAAAGGGAAGTTTGATCTCTCCATCAAATTCACCTTTTCCATACTCTTGATAGAAGGTAGGTGCATCTATCATGGAAGTTTTGTTTATGTAATTGTATAGTTTTATTAAAATGTGTTGTGAGAATTTTGTGTTATGCTTTCAATTTATTTTCATGCTGTCTTTTTGCTTTCTCTTTATTTTGGTTGTATGAATGTTATGGGAGTTCGAGACTACACTCATCCTTGGCAGGATAGAGCGTCTTGGGGTGAAGGGATTAGTTGGAAAAACCTTTTGTGTAGAACTTGGATGTATGAGCATCCATGTAGCCTACATGTGTAGCAAATATTGGGGGTCATAAGGGAGTTGAATTGTGCTCTATGAGATGAGCTAGCTTGTTGGGTTGAGCCTTTTGAAGGCATGTGTTATTTGAAAAGAAAGGACTTATTTTTTATTTGAGTATGCCCTCTCCAAAAGGTTGATTGTACCTTCACCTATTTATGGTTCAAGTATGAACCTTTGTGCTATCCTTTGGTATGGGAGTAATAGTGGGGTGAACCCACAATAGTGGGTTACACTTTTTTGCCTAAACGGACACTAAAATCTACATTTTCAAACAAAATTTCAGATTCACATGCATATTGTCATTAAACCATTTGAAATCAGAAGATAAAGTAATTAGAGTCTTTTAGGATTATCTATCTAGATTCTTAATATATTTATTTATTTATTTTTGAATTGATTTAAATGGTGTTTTCTTCCCGCATGAAAACTAGTATGTTGTTGAAAACATCATTTTCAAAGACTTACATTATTTTTATAGAGCATAACTTTTTTTAAAAAATAGATGTCAATGTGTTTATTTTAAAATTAGTTTTTTAATATCCATACAGAAGACATGCAATTGGTTTCATGGAATTATCATAATTATTTCATATTTTATTAATGTTTGAAGTTTACTAAACCATAATTTTGACATACCTTGACTACATAGCTTATAACTTGTCGTGTATTTGTCCAATTTTATTTGATAGAAAGAGAACTTAAATACCTAGGGAATAGGTATTTTTTAGAATTTTTTTCTATCATTTACTATTTTTTCATAAGCATTAAACATAAAGGTAGACATAGGGTGAAATATCTATGTTTAGTAAAAATAAAAATACAAAGTCATAATAAAATTAATATATATTAACATTATAATCATTGGAAATATTTTTCTTAGTAGTACCTTACTACATAGATAGCTTTGTCAAATGGATTCATTTGATATCCCAAAAGATAAAGTTAAAGTGATTTTTTGTGAGCGTTTTAATAGGTGTGAAGGAGACTCCATTGCAGGTATGAATGAGGAGTATAGATGTTATATCAATGTTTTTTTTATCTAAGAGGCTTTGAGCTAACCATTTGTAATTAATTCCTTCAAATGGAACCTCTAAAGGCTTAAATAATCATGTTTATATTAAAAATGTGTTATTTCAGCAAAAATCAACATGTCTAAAAAAGTGTAACCCACTATTGTGCCCTATCACCTAGTGTTTATTGTTTTTACATGTTGAAGTAAATATGTTGTTTGTGTGTACCGATCCTACCTTGTTTCCCCTAGCTCGGGGATGGACCTGTAATGGTCTTGGCTAGGAGGTGAGCCTCCATGGTCATGTGATAATTGTCTTTGAATTGCAAGTTTGCATGGATGATGACAGGATGCCAATTCAAAATTTGAAGTTGAAAATTATTCATGGAGAAAGTTTGTTAAGTTTAAACGAAATAGGATTTTTGTGTATATTCCTATCATATTTATGATTTCAACTATAGAGTGGAGATAGACATTGTAAAAATTTGTTTGAATCATTTGAAAAAGGAAGCATAGTGTACTTTAGGTAGAGGTAATAGATTAAGTTAATTATCAATTTATAAGAACAATTATGTTGATGTTTCTCACTTCACAAAAATAAAGAGAAAGAAAAAAGGCTTCATGAAAACAAATTGAAAGCTTAACACAATATTCTCACAACACATTTTAACAAAACTATACAATTACATAAACAAGACTTCCATGATAGATGCTTCTACCTTCTATCAAGAGTATAGGAAAGGTGAAGTTGATATAGAGCTCAAACTTCCCTTTCGTAGCCTTTCCTTCTCCTTTTCTAAGCCTCTAGATCTCCCTAGGTGAATTCTCCTAAAAAATAAGAATGCATAATCTAGAAGTGTTTTTCTTCTTAGTCTCTTTTTCCTATTAGCAAAAAAAAAAGAGACAAGTTTAAATCCCTGTATAATACTTTTCATAGAAAAAAAATTTAAACTGGCTTTCATGCATAGATCTAGCCTAAGTTTGTTTTTGATAGAAAAAGAAGCAAGAGGGTGCTGGCCCATGGCACAAAAAGACTAGAAGCACATTAAAAAAATATTAATGGCACTAGTCACACAAAAAATAATCAGGAGGAAGTCAAAAGAAAAAAGGTGTCTAGTCTACCTCTATCAAAAACCAATTTAAAGGTCCTTTTCAAAAATAACAAACCATAGTAGCTTAACTAGAAAGTAAAGAACATATTAATAGTAACCTGCCACATAGGGCTAATCCAGAGTCTTAAAAACTTAACCATAAAATAGGAAAGCAAAATATGGGACCTGGGGCCACCAGGCCCAACCAGAATAAAAACCTCATAGCAACACCAGCAACTAGGATCTCCTACCCAGATGTTTAGACATCAGGGTTGTGGCCCACTCTTGTTGCAGAAATAGGAATAGCTCTTTGTTATCCTCATCAGATTCTAATTTACCACCAACTATCTTCTCCTGCATGTTGTAGAGGGTCATAGCAGACACATGTAAGACTTTGAGGGAAAATTAGTTTGAATCAACGATGCGGGCTTTGATTTCTCTCATGTCTTGTTTGAGTCTGAGAATCTTATTATCAAGCTCATTGAACTTATATTTGAGGGAGCCTTTAGAGCTTTCATTCTCATCCATCACCATAGTAGTGTGCTCAACATGAGGGGATTGGTCTGTTGGGTGTGAGGAGAGGGGGGGTGCGGTATTACTATGAGGCATATCATCCATCACCAATAGGGGATTCAAGGGGGGAGTGCTGCTAGACCTGGGCAATCTAAGTGTTCAACCGAGGAGCCCTCAATCAAACAAGAGGAGGAAGAGGTGTCCGTATCCTCTGAATGGGACTTGTCCTCAAAAATTGTTTCCCTGAGTCTTCTTTTGCTTTTCTCTTTGGAAATTTTGTTAGAACGCTAGATAGTACCCCCCAAATCCACTTCGAACTCGACCTGTCTGCTCAAATTCCTCTATTTTTTGGGCTTCCTCTAAGTTTCAGGGGTATTATCAACCACCATCTTATCCTTAGCTTCTATGGACTCAAAGACATGGAATTCCTCTAAATCCTCCACCTTTTTAAATGGGTGCCTCACACATCTCTTGCAGCCTTTACCATCATGCGAGATAAGGTCAGTCTCCTGGATCTCCTAGATAGACTGGGAGGAGGATTGAGAGGGGTTATTGGCTCCTAAAGGAGAAGCATCTTGGCTGACATCCTTAAGAATAAGGGGTGGTTAGGGTAGAGGGAAAATGGATTTATGGAAGTTGTACAGGTAGAGAAAGAGGCCTTGGTGAAGGATGGGGATCGACTTCTTAGGATTCTTGTTCTCCTTTATATCTAGGATGTTTCTTTCCAGGGAGTGGAGGAGGTAGAACGGGATGGAAATGAGGTCCCTATTCTTGATGTGGTTGAGGAATGATAGATGATAATAATAAAATAGAGTAAATTTACCCTAAAGAGTGAAGTATTTCATAATCATATGACACACCTTGGGCCAAAACTTAGGGAGCTGCTTGTGGTTGAATCCTCCAGACATTTTCATAGGATTTTCACCCATCCTGAAGAACTAGTTGAGACTGGTAATGTTTGTTATCCGGCTAGTTTTCTTATACTTTCTACCCTCTGTTGACAGTCTCGTTGCTTTAGGAATGACCTCCTCATTTATTTGAAAGAGTATGCCCCCACTCAACACCTTTATGTTGTCCCAGGAGGACATGAATTGCTTGGAGATTTTCTCATCATGGCCTCCCTTCATTCTTTCCATGAAGCCCCAGATGCCACTATCTTTGCAATAGTGAGTCACCAGGGGGTCAGAGGTGAATTCCTCTTCGATTTGATCTCTCTCTATGTGCAAGGTTTTTCCACCCATACTGACCATACTAGTATCCAATGTAGAAGTCTTCTAAAAATTGTAGAGCCAAGCTTCACAAACTAGGGCATAAAATAGGTCTTTTTGAGTTAATCATATTATGATAATTTTGTTCATAAAAGGAAGGGGTTGGGTGGTTTTTGGGTATTCGAGCTCTGTACAAAAAAATCCAATGGATCTCTAGGCATAATAATTAGAAATCAAGCCATATTTTCCATTAGTGTCCTTGGTAATCAAAATTACCTACTAATCTAGACAGTTATCCTTCCACATGTACTCATGCAAAAGGAAATTATGAACCTTTATAAGGTTTTGCGCATACATAGTCATAACTACAGTAATCATCAAATGAAGTCAGCACGTAATCAAGGTGGGGCCCTTAGCAATATTAGCGACAACTTGACTCATTTTAAACATTTTTCATATTTTTCCTACCCAGTGAGTCACTAGGTCTCCTTTGGTAGCTCACTGACCTCCTCCCATTTAACTATCCTGGCTTTCTTAAGCTCAATGGTAGCCATAGAATCTGCCATTACGTTACCTTCCCTATAGGTATGGGAGATACACATATTTTGGAGGTTCTTGAGAAGCTCCTGAATTTCCACTATTATGGTGTTCACTCACCACCCCGCATTCAACCTTATTTTGATAGCCTCCACAATCACTTTGGAATCCCCCTTGATCATTAGAAGCTTGATATTCATGGAGATGGAAAATTTTATACCCCATAGAAGAGCTGTGCCTTTAGCTTGATTGACAGTAATATTTTTGAGCGGTCCAGCATAAGCCAAATGAAAAACACTAGTTTGGTCTCTTAGCACTCCACCCCTACCTTGGCTAAGGTTATTCACTGCCCCATTAAATTTTAATTTGGTCTAACCAATGGGAGGGGCACCCCATCGATTAACATTCAGAGCCATCAACCTGGATTTGTCGAACCTAGTGAAGCCAGTCAATAAATTCCAATTATTAGTCATTTTGTTCTCCCAGGCTAAGGGGGGTGCTGAGGGGAGTTTCTTGCTATCCAAGCCATCATTCTCACATAGAAGCTTAGTGCCTAGATGGAGAGACTCCTTAGGTGGGGAATCAGTCTCCTTGAAGATCTTGTTATTCCTTTCTTTCCAGATAGTCTAGCAGATGTGCAGGGGAAGAAGCCTCCATAGGAGCTCGAGTAGAGTGTGATTGGAGGGGGATCACCAACTAGTGAATTGTTGGACATCATCTCCCATGACCCAGGGGACCCCCAAATTTCCAATAACTCCCTACCAAATACTAGTAGAGTATTCATAGTGTATGAATAGGTGGTTCACAGTTTCCTCTTCCTTTTTGTAGAGGACACATCTGTTGGCCAAGGAGAATCCTCTTCTTATGAGGTTTTCATGTGTTAAGACTTTACCATGCATAAGCATCCATCAGAAGAAATTTATTTTTGGAGTAAGGTGTGGGATCCACACCTTATTCTAATCTCCTAGATTATTCTCTTCCTTCAGAAGAAAGTTGTAAGAAGTCTTGATTGAGAAGGTTCCTACTTGGGTGGGGGATCAAATGATGGAGTCTTGGCTAGAAATTCCAAGAGTCCTGAAATTCCCCAAGACTTCCACAAGCTCATTAGCCAAGTGTTCTAATTCTAGTATATTCCTGACCAGAGGATCTATATCCTTCCATCTCACTTTAGACATGTACTTGAAGGTTATGTTACCAAGGGTAGGCCTGAGGTATTTCATGAGGGTGCCAAACCTTCCACCTAGGGTAGTGCAATTCTTGATCCAAGAGTCATGCAAGAATCAGATGGATCTTCCATCCCCAAGTTGCTAGAAGACACCCTTAGATAGCATGGTTTTGCAATTGTAGATGTTTTCCCAGAGTTTGGAACCATTGGGAAGGTCTTTATCCTGGTACATCATCCCATAAGGGTTCCCTTGAAGGTAATTAGCTTCCATTATCTTGCACCAATCCACTTTCCTTTCAATGAGCTTCTGAGCCACTTTCATTTTGAGGGCCCTATTTAGCAAGCCAATTTTCCTAAGGCCTAAACCACCCAACTGTTTAGGAAGGAAAACTATTTACCAATTGACCAAGGACATCCTCTTTTTCTCTTCCAAGCTTGCACATAGAAAAGTTATTTGTATCTTTTCCAGCCTACCTCCCATGTTTCTTTTGATCTTGAAGAGGGACAGAAAGTAGACCAGAATCCCCTAGAGATTAGAAGCCACCATCTGAAGTTTACCAGCATTGCTCAGAATTTTCCCTTTCCATCTAGCAAGCTTTTTCTGAGTTCCTTCCAGGATGGAATTCTAGAATTCTTGGGAGACCTCTTTGATAGTGAGAGGGAGGCCTAGATAGGTAGAGGGGAGTGAAGTTGACCGACAACCCAATATTTGAAGAACTTTGTTTTTGGGTCTCAAAGGGGGTATTAAAGAAAAAAAGTCTTCTTTTCTGATAGTTGATGCACTGTTCCGAGGCCAAAGCATAATTCTCCAATAGGTACTTCCACTGTCTAGCTTCAATCATCGATGAGTACCCAAAGAGGAAAGTATCATCCACAAATTATTCCAGAACAACTTGTTGTAGAGTGGAAGCTGGTTTGATTCCTTTTATTCTTCCTTTGAAGGAGAACATAGTCAGATTCCTACTGAGGACCTCAACCACCATAATTAATAAATAGGGGGAGAGGGGGTCACCCTACCGAAGACCTTTTTTAGGTGGAAAGAAGCTGCCCAAGGAGCCATTGACCATTACAAAGAAGCTAACAGTCTGTGTACATTATTGAATAATGTGGATAACATTTTCATTAAAGCCCATTCTACTAAGGTTTTTTTGGAGGAAGGACCAATTAACCTTATCATAAGCCTTAGAGATATCAAGTTTGAAGGCCATACTAATTCTTTTCTCCTGTCCATGGAGTGGATGATTTCATGAGTGGATATGGCCATATCCAAGATCTGACTTCCCTGAACAAAACCTTTCTAAGTAGAACTAATTAGTTTGTCCAAAAGGGGATTCATTCTATTGTCCAGGATCTTAGTGAGGATCTTATAAAACATGTTACATAGATTGATAGGCCCGAAGTCTAGCATAGAGGTAGGGTTTTCATTCTTAGGGACCAACACAATATAGGTCTTGTTATGGTTCTTTAGCAGTCTCCCCATTCTAAAGAAGTCTTTGGTAGCATAAAAAAATTCTAATCCAATAATACCCCAATGCTCTTGAAAAAATGCCAGGGGGAAACCATCAGATCCTGAAGCTTTATAGGCAACCATAGCAAAGAAAACTACTTTGACTTCCTCATCATAAATGCGTTCAGTGAGATGATCATTATCACTATGAGTAACAACACATTGGATGTGTTTGAGGAGCTAGTTTTGCAAATTGACTGGGCACATATGTCCAACATTAGAGTTTAAACCCTTAAAATAGTTGGTCCCAACCTGGTTAATTTTGTCCTTCCTAGAAACTTCATTCCCTCTATCATCCCTAATTGCATTAATGGTGTTTCTTCTTTTGTGATTGGTAGCAAATCTATGAAAGAAGGCCTTATTTCTATCTCCTTTGGTAAGCCACTAGATCCTGGATCGCTTCTTCAAGTAGATTTCTTCTCTTTTCAAAGCTTCCTACCACTTATGTCTAGCCTTTT
This sequence comes from Chamaecyparis obtusa, assembly GCA_027943335.1. Classification (NCBI taxonomy): domain Eukaryota; kingdom Viridiplantae; phylum Streptophyta; class Pinopsida; order Cupressales; family Cupressaceae; genus Chamaecyparis; species Chamaecyparis obtusa. The sequence goes on from BSBK01008575.1 coordinate 141,381, forward strand.
CTTCTTCCATTTGTAGAAAGGGGTGGATATTCCCCATGGCCATATGGGCTTTGAGGGAGTCTAAGGACCCCATAAGCTCCTTCTTCTCCTTATAGAAGTCACCAAAATTATGTTTACTCCAACCCCTAACCTCTCTTCTAATGATTTCCAATTTCTGGGCAATCTTGAACATGGTAGTGCCTTTGATAGAAATGGCCCACTAGGATTTCACTTGGTCCCTAAAAGAGGGGTGGGAGTACCACATAATCTCAAATCTGAAAGGAGCCAGACCAATCCTATGAGAGTCAAACCAGCAAAGGAGGAGGGGGTTATGATTAGAGGTAGTTTTGGGGAGGGAGGACAAGGTGGAGGTCAAGTACAAGTCCCAAGAGGAGGTGACCATAACCTAGTCTAGCTGCACTTGTATGAGATGGGAGCCCTTCCAATTGTTGGACCAAGTGAAGGGATTTCCTTTTAGATCAATGTCCAAGAGACCATATTAGAAGATAAACTCCACAAGGTCCCCCATACTATCAAAGTAGTCCATTAAGCCTCTGTGCTTTTTTGAAGGCAAAAGAGGGGTGTTAATGCCTCCAACCACCATGTAATTAGTAGAAGTGTCCTGGTCCATACAACAGATAATATCTTTCCAAAGGGACAAATTTCTAGTCCAGGTATTAGGGGCATATATATTGATCAAGTGCCAAAACAACAATTTTTTTTCTGAAGGTAACAACAACAAAGTTTGAAGAGAAAGAAAGTGGTTCACCAAAAATAGTTTTGGGGTTCCAGAGAGTGGCAATGCCCTCGAAATCACCTGAGGCTTTAGAGTAGAAAAACTCAGCAACCGACCAGAGACTGCTATCCAGGGAGACAAAATTATTGAAAGACATCTTAACTTCTTGGATAAGCAGAATATCTAGCTTATGAGAAAAAATTTATTATTTAACAACACTTTTCTTGAGGGGGCAGTTAAGACCTCTAACATTCCAAGAAAGACAAATCATTTCTTATTTTTAAAACTTGTTTCTAAGGTTTGTTTCCTACTTGCTGCAACATCCCTTATAGTCCCTCTTGACCTCCTAGCACATTCTGATGGCCTCCCTCTAGGTGTTTCCTTCCCCACATTAGCCTTTTTAGGCTTAGGTTTCTTTTTTTGTGTTTTCCATTCACCACCATCATCCTCCCCATAGCAATCTTTACCTAGGGAATTGTGTGAGGAAGGGTAGTTCTTTTTGTCTGGCTATGGAGGAAGTTTTGTAGTAGTCTTAGGGGACTTTAGTTCGAGTGAGACCACAATGGTAGGCTGTTCCAACTCAGCAGGACTGACCACACTTGTCTCTGAGGTAGTCATTGGGGGGTTCTCCAATAACACTACCACCAGAGGGGATTTAGGAACCTTAGGTTCAGGGAACACCACTTTGTTCTCTAGAGGGGTGATTATGTCACTCTCTTCTAGCTTTGGGTTTTCCAGCACTTCATCCACCAGGGGGGCTAGTTTTCTTCTTCTCTTCACCTGGTATCATGGGTGGTTCCACGAAGGTGCCCTTATCCTTATTCTTATTTTTTGGTCCATGCAGAGAGCATTTGCATGCTTCACTAGTTTGGCCCCTGGAATCGCATTTATGGTAGAAGAGAGTGGTATTATCATACACTAGAGCTTGAGTCCATCTACCCAGCTTGGATTTCAATATAACAAAGTTGGGGAGGGTTTTATTCAAAGTAACATTAACGCATAATCTTGCAAACACCAACTAGGACTTAGAGTGGGTTACCTGATCCACCGTAATAAAGGTGCCAAAGGAGTCACCAATCCAATTGAACACTTTTAATCCTAGTATTCAAGTAGAAGACCAGGGAGGCATACCAAAAATGGTGCCATCCTACTCAGCTCAGTCGTAGGATTGAACTTGGGTTTCCATTTCACCAAGGCGAGGAAGTGCTTACCATAGACCCATGAGCCCAACAAGAAAAAGGCCAGATCCTCTGAAGTATTGAAATTGAAGAGGAAGAGCCCACTAGGCATAGTAGAGACTAAGACAGACCCCTTAATCTTCCAGTGGGTAGCCACCCATTTCTTGACCATTTCAATGGTAGGTTGAAAGTTGAAGTTCAAATGACCCACCAGCACCAACTAAAAATCAGGCATAATCCTGTTCACCATAGAATCAGGGAGCAAGAGTTCAATGCCTTCCTCAGTCTAAATGAAGTCCACCAAGAGTGATTCCAGAGTATTCTGGGCCTCACCAATGAGAGCATCTTTCCAACTAGTCTTTGGTGGGGATGAAGGGGCATTGACAGAAGAGGACACTCATTGGGATCCTTTTGTTGACTCTTTCATGGCCTGTCCCATGCTAGAGGTAACAGTCTCGGGACTATCATGGGGTCCAGTTTGGGGACCTGCAAGGGGGGAAGATTACCCCCTAGGGGAGGCAGGTAGGGGAATCGACAATTTGAATTCAAAGGTTGGGCGGGAAGTTGTAGAGTGGATTTTCACTAGTGGTTTACCAATGTTGTTTTATCCTACAACAAATGGCCTAAGTTTGTTAAAAATAAATAAAATTAGAGTTATTAACTACTAGAGACTTTAATTTAGTTTTAAAAAAAGAGAGGCAATAAATGAGAACTCTGTACAGAGATTTACCCTCTTATTTTCACAAAGAGGTGAAAAATTCTAAAGTAAATTTGAAAAGAACAAATTTAGTCTAAATATTTAAAAAATAAATTAAAATAAATCTATCTCATGCTTTTATCTTGCTGTGAAATATTTTCCAGGTGGGTGTAATGAAACCCTTGGTTATCCTCATGTGTAGAGTTTACCCTCTGTGAATTCTTAAGAGCATATACACTCGGGTATATATGTGTGGATAAACAGACCTAGGGTGTGTTTATACACACATGTGCACATGTGTGTATAGATTTTGGTCATTTCCTTCTCCCCCTTGCCTCTGCCTCCTCCCTTCACAAAGAAATGAGTAGATTAGGGTTTTTCCTCACTTTTAAAATGGGGCCTAAACCTAAATTCAAATTAGGGTTAGGATTACCCACTTTGGAATCTCCACATTTTATTTCTTTATTATTTAACTATTTTTAGTCTAAGTATCACTTGGCTTTATTATTTACTTTAGATTTTATATTATTCTTTTTGTACTTTAGATAGGTGGCTTTAGTTTGTCTTTTAAATTTATTAAATTTAATATTATATTTCTTTTGAAGAATTGTTTTAATCTAATAATTATTATTATGTCATTTCTTAAACTTTACACTAGACAATAATAATAAATTAATTATTAAATAAATCCTTCTCTCTGATTTTGTTAAAGTTGAAGTTAGAGGATGAGTGTAATAAATATATAATTTTTACCCTAATTATGTTTAAATAGAGAATTTATTAACAAGACCATTCATTAAACTTATTTAGGGCTCTAAAATTGAATAATTGACCTAAACTAGATCTTCTTGCTATATTTGTATAAATTGAGGGTGGAGGAATATATCACCATTATTAAAAATTTTAAAGCCTTATTATGAAATTTGGGATTAATTTAATTATTATTAATGGAATATCCCTAGTATTACTTTCATTAAATAGTCCTTTTAAGAATAGCCTTTTTATCAACATTCCTATGGGAGACCTAGGTGAAACTTTTACCTTCCCTAATCAATTACCTTATTGTCAATTATTTAATAACATTATTTTCCACACATTTAATCTCACTAAGGGAATATTATAGAGATTCTGGAATATTTAAGGCCAAATCTTACTTTAAACCTAGTTGAAGACATTAAGCTGATTATGTCAAACCTAGATAGGGACCCTTCATTGTCTAAGAGTCGACTGACAAATAAGAGAGGTTGGCATGCTAGTGCATGCCATGATTCCTCTTAAGATTCGTTGGAGTTAGACAAATATGTCTCGAGTTTCTCATCAAGTGAACTTGTGAGTTTTTCCTTAGTTGTCGTTTAGTGTTATTTAAAAAAAAAAATTATGTTGTTGTGTTTTGTCCTTTTATTATGGGCATTCCATTCTAGTATCAAAGCATAGTTTCTACTCTATGAACCTAAAACTATTTCATTTTCCAACTCACTATTTGTTTTCTACCTTAGTGTAGGATGGATCTAGTCACGTGTAGTTTTTGTCGATGTGGACAGAGAGCCAGAGGTGGCTGTGTGGGAGTAGAGGGTGCAGAGCAGGTAGCCAAAGGAGTAGGTGATGAGTAGGGGCCCTCTCCTACACCGCCACCTAATGGAAACTAGGATATAATTAATGCACTACATAATTTAGCTGGTATTATTATAGATAGATTACCTCCATAGGGACAACAGGTCTCTAAGCCCAAGCAGTGGCATTGACAGGGTTCTCGACGTGATCAAAGAGCTCAAACTTAGTCATCCAGAGGTGGCTACAGTGGATCTAGTATGACAGGTGGACAAAAATAGTCCAGAGGACCATGCTACACATGTGGTTCTATGGGGCACATAGCTAGAGACTTTCCTATGGGTCCTCTAGCCACCATTCAAAGGGCGGTAGCATCAGAGCCTACCATAGGAGACATAGGAAGATCCCACCGAGTATTTGCAGTAGTTGAAAACTACTAGGTTGAGAACCAGGCCACAGTTATTGAGGTTGCAGGCATGATTGGAGGTAATAACATTTATATTCTTTTTAATTCAGGATCTATTGACTCTTTTGTTACACCTTTTATAGTGGAGCCTTGAGGGCTAGTGCCAGCTAGGCAGGATGTTAGTTGGGAGATTGAGTTAGCCTCAGGTGCTAGGGTGTTAGTTAGTTCTTTGGTGAGGGGTTGTCAGTTATAGATTGGGGACATGACCACCTTAGTTGACCTTCATATCACACCACTAGGTTCCTATGATATGGATGATTCTGAGGTTAAAGATAATTTTTTTAATAATGATCAAATGACTGATAAAATTCAAGGACGATTGGATGATGAAGAATGAAACATGTTAGAGACACAAGTTCTGAGAAAGTTTGAAGCAGAAAAATCAACGGTGAAGAGTAAGAGGCAAAATCTATGGATGAGAAGAAAATAGTTAATCATGTCTATAAAAGGGGACAAGATTCATAATTAATTCTAGGATGCACATGAGAAGATTGGATATGTGCCAAGTTGGTTAGACGGGTTGAAGAAAAAACCAAGCGTTAGAGAAAGGAATTAACTAAGCACAATAGAGTTGGAGGATACAAGGAAGTTGTAATTATTATGATATCTAGAGGTATTTTGAGCTTAGAATAGACATGAAAATATGCAATGAAATTTGTATTTGAACTAGATCATTTACTATTGCATTCTAACCATTTCTACAGATAAATCTCTTAACCGAGTAGGACTTAACAGTCTTTATTATTTCATTATGACATTCAATGAATGTTGATTGTTTTTAAGTTGATCTCATAGTGAATGGTTGGTCACAAAGAAATGTAAGTGATAAATCCTCTAACTAGGTCACACTATACATTGTGTTTTTCAATCTTTAATAGGGTTGGCTCTTAATCGAGCTCGCTTTAAAAGAGTGAAATTATTTTAGGTATCAGTCCAAGGTGGTTTTTATCCTAACACATGGTTTCAACATTAAAAATCAAGTGATGGTTTTTTGTTTTTCTTTACACATTACATTTATTGGTTTGATTGATATATGCATTAGTTAATTTGCTAGTATTCGGTTAATGAACATAAAGGGACAAAAAAAGTTTTACTGAATTATTTAACTGATTTGAAAGATTTGTTTTATACATATGAGAGTATTTGGAACTATAGGATAACAAGACTTAACTAATTCACCCTCCCTCTCACTTATCTAACAAATAAAAAGAAACCTCAAATGCTATGATTGCAACAAGATTGGACATATGGTAAAAGTTTACAAAAATAGGAACATGAAGAAGGATATTCCAACAAGAAGGAATGAAGCTGTAAGAAGATTGATGAGAAGGAAATAAGGAATGAGATGAAGAGGATATGGAATAAAAAGGAAATATAAGTGAGAAAGGATGATGTTGCACCTGCACCCAGTGAAAATATCTCCTATAAACTAGTCCATATGCTTTGTCTTAAAGGGAGCTGAAACCTTATTCCCCAACCAAAGATGTTGATCTTGTTGGAACAACATGAAGATATGGCATGAATAATGATATAGTTAATTTATTTATAAATATTTTTGAATATATTATTTTTTGGTAGATAATGAAGCTTTGTAAGTTGTCTATTCATACATATTTAAAGGTTTCTCACAGATTTTTAAATGACATGATGATTTTGGTGATAAAATCCTAGTTTATTCGATGATATAAATAAAATTTTTCAAAGCTCAAATTGTTATCTACAAATTTGGTGAGTTTTAAGAGTGTGAAGAAGTGCAGATGGAAGAAAAATTCATCTTCATACAAATCAAGGTATTTACACATTCCTAACGCATGGATTCCAACAAATGTGTTAATTTTGTAGATGAAACTTGACCATAAGTGAAGAAATTTATGAAGAAATAAATAGAAAATGAATCAGTTGGATCATTTTTGTCAATTTTGACTAGGGTAACATGTGTGGAAGACCTTTACAATTTTATCTTGATGTACAAGGGTATGTGCAGGATCATGGTATGCCAAACTAGGCCTTTAAGTGGTAATGGAAATTTAGAAAATCAGGGTTAGGAAAGTTGACATAAAAATTTGAACATGTTATAAATATTATATGAAAAATATGTAAGAAGAGAATCTGTATAAAATTGAATTTAGTTTCTAAGATACTAGTCTTTTTTTGAAAAACAATTATTTTATATGTTGATAATTTCAAATTTTAATATAGTAGTACATAAATTCTAGGAAAAAAATAAGTAGGTGTATGTTTGACCACCTTAAACACTATGAAATGATTAATTTTTTTTACAAGATTGTAGATATAAGTAGTAGAATCATGTTCAGATGTGACACATATTTTTTTGAAATTTGTTTCTAAGTAAATAACTAATTATGATTTTCTTCTACAACTTTTCTAGAATACAAAAACTCTCATGTCTTGCCATGTTAACTTAGTCTAAACTTTATCAAATTGAAAAAAAAATAAAAAATTCTTATAGTAAGAAAATCATAGAATGTGACACATGTTTTGGATTTCAAAAATGTTATACAGTTTGAAAGTTATAGCTATTTTTCAATAAGTCTATCAACCAGGACTAGAAAGATAACAAGTAGGTGTATGTCTGACCACATTAAACAAAATTAAATGATAAATTTTTTTTTATAATATTCAAGATAAAAATATTAGACTCATTTCTGGATGTGATGTATATTTGTTTGTATTTTTTTTCAAGTAAACAATTAATTATGATTTTTCTGCTACAAATTTTCTTGAATATAAAAACTCTCGTGTTTGACCACCTTAACTTAGTCTAAACTTCATCAAATTTAAAGAATTGTTTATTATTACTATATTAGGTGAAGCATAGAATGTGATGTATATTTCAGATTTGAAAAATGTTATATTGTTTGAAAGTTATAGTTGTTTTTCAAAGAGTCTATCAATCAGGACTTCTTTTCCACATCCCTACTTTTTGGCATACCATGATCCTGCACATACCCACAAATTAAGGAGTATGACAATGAAAAAATAAATAGTTTTGAAGTTTATCTCTCTAGAGAATATGCACATTTAATTGTCAAATGAAGGCACAAGGGTTTCAACATCTAGAGTAAAAACCCTATATTTGTCAACAAAGAGTTGGTGAAGATTATTCTATGCAGAATTTATGGTGATTATTTTTGGTTAGATCAATGGTCTCCTACTACTAAGGAAGATCTTAAGGCAGTGACTAGATTAAATATTAAATTGGAACCATATCTATGATGAAATAAGTAAGGAACAAGGAAGTTGAGAGTTTGACAAGAATTATTATGGACTTTGCAAATTAAAACCATGAAAAACCCTCTAGTAAGATATGTTGCAATGTGTTTAACCTAGAAAATTTACTTTTAAAATAGAGAACAATCTTCATATTCTATTTCAATATATATTTCTAATCAAATGGCTAAGTAAAAGAATGAATATGATATATGTAAATTGTTAAGACATAAAATCTTGACCAATATTATGCTTATTAAGAATGGAGAATATTTTTTTTTGTTTCGTATCACTTGTGGTATGCCTTGTATTTTACTTCATGAATTCATGACTTCTAAAGGAGAATGTTGTATGGGATGAGAAATTACCTATAGGAAAACAAATCAAAATTTACTGGGATGGATTGAATGAAAAATATAGTGCTTACAAAGATTATTTATTTGAGCTTGGAAAAAATATGATTTCAAGATTTAGGATTCTAAAAAAATGTGTTAAGAAGTAAAAAGATAACATCACCTTCTTGGTTGATACTGATAATTGCTTCATAGAAGCCATAATGCCTTGGAGGTTCTGGTTAACGCATACATAAGATTTGTTTTGTTCCCCTGATCTATCAATTAATGTACATGGTGTATCTATTATTTCCTCAAGTAAAGATGTTGAAGTTGAAAATAAGACTATGTTTGCATTTAATGGTGTACTTTGTGATGCTAATAGAAAATGTTATTTTCAAAATAATATTCATTTGAATATCATGAAGAAAATGAGATACAAAGGAAGAGGACTAGGAAACATGGACAAGGAATAAGAGATCCCATTTAGCCAATTTTGAGGCCAAAATATGAAGACCTTAGATATGGTAAGGGAGTAAGAATTGATGTTGCAAGTGTTGTAGGTTAAAATAAATTATCTCAAGGAACACAATATATGAAGTGTTTTTATTGTCATAGGGAAGGACATAAAGAGGATAAGTGTTAGGATCTTCACTAGGTTGTTCAATTAATAGGTTGAATAATCATTGTGGAAAGTCATGTTGCAATAAAGACTATATAGTTGATAATCTATGAAAAATTGTTTGTGGATTGATATTGTGGATTGATGGATCGATTGGAGAAAGGTGAAGAATATTTTAAAAAGGTTGTACAAACCAAAGTTTTTTCATGGAAAAATTGATAATGGTCATATGAAGTGTCCATAATAGAGTGAAGTAGTCAATAGCAATTGATTATGACTGGCACATTAAAGTGTCAAAATTCTTCTCTATGTTAGATAAATGATGAGAAGACTAAGCCTCATAATCTCTTATGAGGGAGAGAGATGAGTAAATTGATAGTTGACTTCTTTGACTTCTATGAGAAGTATACTATATAGGTCTACAAGACTAAAGTGATGGAATGTTGTACTATGAGTTGTAGAGATTTGCATTTTTCTATGTTTAGTTACCTTATGCTAAAAAGGTCACATTGAGTTGGAAGGATCTAGTTTTTCAAATCTTTGCTCGGTCAAACTACGAGTCTTAGCATCAATGGGGATTACACTAAGACATGATGCTAAACAAATCGATCATCTTATTTTAACATTCATTGTACTTTCATGCAAAGTTTAGATCATCAATTTTGTTTAAGTTTACATTTATTTATTTTTAGTTCTCCTAGTTAAAAGAAAAATTAAAAATATATATATTGAGTGCATGAAATTTTATCAACCAAAATCAACTATTTCTAGTCTATGTAGTAGGTAATGAGCTCTAAAAAATAGTCATTTCTTCTTAAAATAAAACCTATAATGAATGTGAAAGTCCTTTAGATATTGATGCACAATATAGTCAATTCAAAATGAACATAAGCTTATTGTGTGTGTTAAAAAATTATTTCCTTCTATAGCAATTCTTTAATTTCAATCTATATTTCTCTATTTATGTGTTCTAGTTATTTGTCTTATTTTTAAGACAAACAAGAAATTGCTTGTACACCAAAAACAAATAAAACCTTTTATTTTCTCAAATATGAATATAATAACTTCTTGATCATGAGATCAAGAATCAAATGATCATAAGGATCAACTACTACTCTATCAAACCATATTAAAATAGTAGAAAGGAATTATAAAATATTCTCATGTTTTGTTCCATTAGATTTCACACAAATTGCAGTGCATAAACAAGGAAAGCTAAAATCAACAAGTAGGATGGTTCAATACAGGCTATTCAAAATAGAGACAAATGAATGGTCATGGTATCATGACCAAAAAAAATGACATATCCCTATTAGATGGAGTGAAAAATGCACATGGAATACCCCTATTGCTTATACACAGTTAAAAATCTAAGGAGATTTTGGGTGTTGCAAATGAATGCTTTGTAGAACCATATGACTCCTTAGTAAAATAATGAATGGTTAATTTGGAGGCAATTATTTACTATAAAATCATGTAACTCTATCCAAAATCAAGAGGGAAAAGGAATGCAAGGACTTTGTGCTGATTAAACAACCTAGAATCTCTTATATTTCAATTCCTCCCAATATTTGGAAACACCTTTGTAAGCTAGGAGGTTTTTTGATACATGATAAGTTCGGCATCTGGGCTTGTGGATTTTGGGTAAGCACTCTCAATGAAATGTTGAAAGATTATATATAATTCCAAAATTAATTTGAAGCTACACAAATGTGTAATATTTTATGTATATATTTGAATAATTTAGTGAATATGATTAGAATACTAGTGAACATTTTGAATCTATTGTAGTAGGGGGATTCTTTACAAAGGTTACAAATATTTTGGAACACTTTTAGTCTTTTTGTAATGATAGTGGTCTATCAGAATAGTATTCCATGCTTTTAGTTTACTTCATTTAAGAATCTTGTATGAATATTTCAAATATTTCAAATGGATATTTTTGAATGATACAGATATGTAGAAGAATTGTTACACTCAATAGTTTTTTGTAACTTTATTGTTGTGGATTAACTATGGCATGAGAAAAATTGGACAAACCCTCAACTCAAAAGTCCTTGGTTGTTGGAATTTTTTAGATGGGCTCTATATTTAGATGCTGGTTAATGCTTTACCTAGGTAGCCATGGCAATAACTGGAGGTTGATAGGTGTTGCCATGGGTTCTAGAGGTAGATCTAGCTATTTAGATACAAATATAGATTGTAGTTTTCCATTTTGTACTTTCTCCAAATGAAATCAAGCTTATTCTAGTATTTACTTTAAACAAAGTAGAAGATTTATTTAGGCATGATGAAAAATTTAGTTAAAGTAATGACAATGTATTTGAGATACACATTGACACAAGAACTTTCCAACAAATATTTTCTTGCAATAAATTTGAAGTTTATCATTTAGAAACCCTAGTTTATATGAAAACATGTAAACATAATCAAATAATGTCAATTCACGATGTTCAGTCATGCACAAACAAAAGATTTCCTTTGAAATTTTCACACCATCATATTTCAAAATTACCAAAGTAAATAAATTACATCGAAACTATAGACATGAAGAACACCATGAAACAAATGGTGGCGAGTAGGTTAGAATATTCATTCAATTGCTTGCTATACATTTAAGCTTTTCATACCAAGTCAAACCTATAGAAACCTCAGGTGATACATATCCACAATTAAGTCTACAATTTCTATGATTCACCTTTTTGCAATCACTCCAGATTTATTAGTGTTGTTAAAAAAATACGCACAAAGAATAAGGTAAAATGTAGACACAAGGACCACCAAGGTATATAATCAGTCCTATTTAATTGGAAGAGATTTTATAGATTTTCCCTTAAATGATATCCTTGCTTCCAACTATCTGTGATATAAATTATTTACAATAAACGTATATAAATTTTGATTTTTTGCTTGATCCTGTCACTATAAACCAATAGGAACACAAATATATGATTCTGTAATTTCTCCTTTAAAAGACATGATGACGAGTTTAGATATTAAAAACACTAATCGTGAGCATAGAACAAAAATATTGGGTTCATTGTTTTGTTAGCTTGAACGTTATACCTATTAAAAGAAATAAATAAAAAAATTAAACGTATTGGCTTGTAAAAATCAAAGCACGTTTTTGACTGTTGAGAGCTATGATACAAACACGCATCATAACTACGACTTTAAGTTGAGTAGATAGTAGACTACTAAATTCATGAATATGAGGTCCCTTCACGGTAGAGACACGGGAATTAAAGTCAAGTTTCTATTCTTCAAAATAGTTGAAAATCACGGTGGTGAACTTTATATAAACACTTCTCCATTCATACAATGGATTTAACAAATACCAAACCTCATAACTAGTCCTCCGAATCTTTTTTAGACTGCGATGGGCAGATTCTCGGCCATCGTTGTATGAAACGTCTAAATCGTAGACTAAAACGTATTTCTTACCAAGGGGGACACTTGTCATTTTTTCAAACATTTTGAAACTTCCTTTATATGTTTTACGTTTTAGTTTACAATTTAGCCAATACCCCTATTTGACATAGATATTCAATTATGTACTATCTAAGTATTCAAGTACTAGTGGAGATGGAGGAGAAAGCAAGTCCACTACTTTTCGCATCGATGGCCTCTCCGTTGCCGATGGTCGAGTGCACAGAAGGGAAATCTCAAGCAATTTCTCAATTTCATCGCTCCATATTTCAGAATCATTTACCAGCTCTGCATCTATGAAATCCCGGACAAAGTGGTCATCTTTCTTTGTCATGTTTGCAGACCATTCAGCCAAACTTCTGCTTCCTCCTCCTTCCTCATCCACGACCGCTTCTCTGCCAGTGACAAGCTCCAGCAACACAACTCCAAAGCTGAACACATCTTGCTTCGGGGAAGACCTCACCCCATAGGCGCATTCTACAATAAAACAACCCACGAATTGAAAAGGAAAAAGGGCAAAAAACATCCTGCATAAATCCTTGTGAAAATAAAGAAAATGTAGCTGGAGCCATATAACCATGAGTGCCACCATTAAAGGAGGAGTTACTAGTTTGGCCTTCTGGATGGATTATTTTTGCAAGGCAGAAGTCAGCCACGTGCTACATACTCATCGTCGAGCAAAATGTTAGCCGATTTAACGTCACGGTGTACAATTGCAGGTGTACAGTCGTGGTGCAGATATTTGAGAGCCTGCGCCACTCCTAAACCTATATTCCATCGAATCTTCCACCCCAGCTTCTGTGATTTTAGTGCTTCCTGCAAGGAGCCCTTCGGAATGTACTGGTAGAGGAGAATGTCCATGTTCATGCTACCACCATACACCAACCCAAGGAAACACACAATGTTTCTGTGGCGGACAAACCTGAGAGCGTCTATCTCGCGCCTTAAACTGTGTTTCCCATCCTCCTCCAATCTCAAGACTTTTGCAGCGATTGCCAGGCTGTTCTCAGCTTCCCTCAGAAGAACCTTGTACACTCTGCCGAAGCTACCAGAGCCGATCATATGTTTATCACTGAATTCTTCTGTGGCGTTCAAAATTCTTTGATATGTAATCATGTGCTTATAACCTCCGGCACCCTCGACGTTCACTTGGTTGAATGATTCATCGCCTAAATCCTCCTTTTGTCCTTCACCTTGTCCTTGATCCTTACTCCTGTAGTACAGAAGACCTAATATCACCAGCGCAACAGTAGCCAGTCCTGCAATTACAATTCCTGCCACGGTGCCTGTTCCCATACTATTGTCATTATGATCAGTACTATTACTACTTCCCAGGCAGGAATTTGAAATGGGTGGGCCACACAGAGCATCATTGCCTTCAAAGGCACTTGCTGAGCCGTTAGAGTTACCTTTCAGTGCAGGAATTCGCCCACTGAATCGATTGTATGAGAAATTGAATTTGAGAAGAAGTACCAAGTCTTTCAGAGCCAGTGGGATCTGACCAGATAGTTGGTTGTGGGAGACGTCTAATGATTCAAGTAACACCAGATTTGCAATCTCCGGTACAAAAGAGCCAGATAGCCTGTTCCGACTGAGATCCAACCCAGTTGACAGATGCACCAGCTTTCCTATTTCCCTTGGAATCGATCCCTCAAGTCGGTTTCGTGACAGGTCTAATTCTATCAAATTCGAGCAATCCCCTAGAGATGCTGGAATAGTTCCGCTCAAATTGTTGGAGCCCATCTTTAAAATGAGCAGCTACGGAAAGTTGCTGCCGAGATGTTGAGGAATAGCGCCTTCAAGCCAGTTCCGGCTGAGATCTAGATTTTCTAAATTCATAAGTCTTTCGACTTGGGAAGGAATATTTCCACTAGATTATCACTCAAATTCAGCCTGCCCAAGTTTGTGAGATTCCCAATTTGAGGAGGAATGGATCCAGTCAACTGATTCCTAGAAAGAATGAGATTGGTGAGGTTCTTCAGTTGGCCTACCTCAGCAGGTATTTCTCCGCTAATGTTGTTGAAGGACAGCTCTAGGAAATACAGACCAAACAATTTTGAGATATCTGAAGGAATATGGCCCGTGAAGCGGTTATTTTGTAGCCTAACTCTTGTCAACGAAACACAATCCTTCAAAATCGAGGAAATATTTCCTCCATGATTCTCAAAAAGAATGAGATTCCTAAGTCGCTTTGCCCTACATATGCCAGGAGGATATTTACCACTGAATTGGTTTTCATTCAAAATTAGTGTTTGTAAGCTCGAAAGATTTCCCAAGGATGCAGGAACCGTGCCAGAAAGACTATTATGGGCAAGGCTTAAAAAACTCAACCTTTTCATCTTACCTATTTCATTTGGTAATCTTCCGACGAGATTGTTGGCAGATGCGTCTATCCCTTGCACCATTGACATGTTTCCTATTTCACCGGGAAGCTCCCCTGACAGAAGATTCTCGTACACCCACAAAAATCGGAGGCGCCGGAGAAGGCCAAACTCCCTTGGAATGGAACCTTGGATACTATTTTCATAAACACCAAACTCTTGTAGGGCCCTACAATTCCCCAAGCTTGAAGGAATAAAACCATTCAATTGGTTATCAAACAGATACAATACTTCCAGCTTTTGTAATTTTCCGATTTCCCATGGGATTGTGCCTGACAGATTGGAAGAGGCAAAGCCTAAAGATTTAAGTTCTGTGCAGTTGCCAATTTCAGGTGGTAAGGAGCTTGTAAACCGGTTATAACCTACTCTTAAAACTTGAAGATTTGACAGCCTACCAAGAGAGGCGGGGACTTCTCCAGAGAGATTGTTTTGATATAAATAAATTTCTGACAGATTTGACAACTTCCACAGCTCTGGAAGAATGAAACCAGATATATTATTTGAACTCAGATCAAGGAAAGTAAGCAGGCTGCAGTTGGTCAGAGTGGACGGAATTACACCATTGAAAAAGTTTTTTGAGAGATTGAGGTGCTGAAGACGGGTGCAATTTCCCAATTCAGGAGGAAGACGTCCACTTAATCTGTTGCCTGAAATGTCGAGCTCTTCCAACTAGCTTAGCCTCCCAATCATAGAAGAGAGATGGCTGGATAGTTTTACTGCTGGGCAGAGCAAGTGAAACAACGTTATGTGATGTTGATGTTGACCTACAGCTGACGCCTTGCCAGTTACAGAAATCAGATGAAGCAGAGGTGTTGGACCAGTCTGGGAGAAAATCTGTAGCTTCACTACCCTGTAGAGACTCTTTTATTTGTAAAAGTATGTTGCCTTCTTCTGAAATGCAATAGGCACTTCTAAGCAGCAAAGCTAGTCCACAGAAACACAACCATAGAATGTCTGAAGACAGAAACATAAATCCCCAACTGGAGGAAGTAGTGGGTGAAAGCTTCAGCCGCATTTTTGACAGGAAAATACCTGATCACCTCGATAGGCAGCAAACAACAACCCTGGGTAAAATTTCGTGACCTGGTTGTGTGAGAACGTGCTAAAGGAAACTTTCAGAATATTTTTGTTTTCGTACTCAATATGACATGGAAATAGGTTTATAAAGAAACTGATATGTTATAGTAACGGAAGCTTCACAAGTACTAGTGAATAATTAAGATGGAGGTTGAATGGACCGCTGAGTGAAGTTGAACAATTTTTTTCACGTTTTGAAAATTTTTGAGGCCATGGTTTTCTACTGACGTCCTTGTTATTGACCACACTTCAGTTGTGATCATACGACACGTTTCGGTGACCAATTCAAGAATTATTTTTCCTACATTAATTTAGCTGATTCAGTTTCTTCTCGTGAGTATCCTTTGAAACACCATTGTCTATGCACCACCGAGAATGTATCATTTACTGTAATTATTAATTAATTATAAAGTACAATATTTATTGTATTTTAATTTTTAATTTTTAATTTTTAATTGAACAATTTGTGTGTTGAATAGATGTTGTCTCTGTTCTAATAGTCTTCAATCTCAACAAGTCAATAATCAATTAAATGACTATCTTCAATGTCTCCAAGTCAATAATCAATTAAATGAATGCCTCCAATGTCTCCAATTTTATCATTTTTATAAGCATGCGTTTGAAATGAATTTTGAATTTTTAAATCACTTAATTTTGTTTAATATATTTTTTCCTAATTGTTGAAGGTTTGAACTCAACACTATCTACATGCCTACAATATGAAATTTGTCATTAGTTCATTTTGTTTACTATAATGAGTCATTCATTTGTTGATGAAGTTGAATGGTTGTAAATAAACCCATAAAAGATCAAGTCTTCCTAGTGCAACTAAATTAATTTATTTAGTTTAGCCTTTAGAAGAGGTCCTAACCATCTCGAGTGTCAACAAGTCAATAATCAATTAAATGACTATCTCCAATGTCTTGAAGTAAAAAATAATCTTATCCTATCATTTTCATTAGGATGTGTTTGAATGGACTTTTGAATTTTTGAATCGATCTATTTTGTAAATAATATATATCTTTTGTAATTGTTGAAGAAGACTTAAACTCAACACCATGTAGATGCCTAAGACATAGAGTTTGTCATTAACTAATTTTGTATAGTATAGTAAGTCATTCGTTTGTTGATGAAGTCGAATGGTTGTTAATGAACCCATAAAAGATCAAGTCTTCCTAGTGCAAGGCTTTGACATCATAAGCAATGAAGTTGGGATAGGGGATTTTGGAGGAAACAATACCTCTTAGCCCTTGACTTTAGTCGAAGGTTTAGCCTATGGTCTGTGCTCCTCTATGGATCACTAAGCAAGGTTTTTTTAGATATAAAACTTTTCATTAAAAATAATACAAGAATGAGTTTTCATCTTTAAAATATATCCTATGATCAATTTGAACTGTTTACCCTTAGAGTTTGTCATCCTTTTATACTTCATTGGGCCTATCACATTTGGATATTATTTGAATTTTTATTGCACTCACCATATTTTACATATCGATGAAAGCTACTAACACTTGATCCTTGAAAAGTATAAAATGTAGAATCAAGGCATTGTGGGATGAAAGGTTAGATGCAATACTATCACATACATCTCAAAAAAAAACTACATAAATTGACATATTTTTTCAAATTATTATAAATTATTTTATTTATATTGATTGTTTAATTATCTTTGAAGGTTTAGTTTTGCGCTAATTTGTACATTATTTTATAAAAAAAACATTTATGGATATTAGTATATGCAGTTTCAAATTTTGATTTCTGTTAATTTAGAAAATAAATATTATTTTCTCATGATATGAAATATTTATCTTCCTATTATTGTTTTTGTTCGAGTGTTGAGAAGATTTTATTTATAATATAGAATTTACTTCAATTTTTACATTAGATACATAATTGTAGTCAGTATGGACATGAAAATATGAAGGGGACATATGCCATGCAAAACCAAGGACCAATCAAATCCCAAGCAAGCATATATGCTCAAGAAAACAAAAAAGATAGAAAACACATCTCATGGTTAGAGAAGAACTAGAACCAAATAATTTTTAGGCCAAGAAAAAGAAGAGCAAAAAAAGTGTAGTTGAAATAGGGCTCCATGAGCCATAGTTGAAGCATAAGTGACCAAAAAACTCCCTATAGAGTAGTAGCCATATGAATGGAAAGGAGTATTGGGGAAAATCAAAAACCAAAATATTTTGTCATTTGAATTGTTTCATCTCTAAGTAGAATACTTCTAAACAAACTATCAATGAGAATAGAACAACAAGTTGTCATCCTAGTAAACATCCACTACATGACAAAGGAAATTTCTACATAATGTAGCCCGTTGATGATTTTGAGCCAACCACTACACATCTAGGTGGAAAAGGAATGGTTTCTTTGTTGACCACCAATCTAGGCTGGAATAAATTGGAATATGAAAAGGCTATAGAATTCCTACTTTATGTTTATCGAGGACCACAATGTTTTAATATCATCTAGAATTTTTTTGCAAGGTGTGCACGCTTGGTCTGGACTTGTGTTGTGTAGCACAATGCTCAGGTTGGTAACATGGCTTAACCACCTCCTTTGGATTCTATAAGTCTAGTGGTTGTATTGGGCATTGAAAGGTTGATCTTTTGTTGCAACAAAAATCACACTTGTAACAAGTGGTATCAAAGGTTGGTCACAAATTTAAACCCGCATGTACTGGAGGTGGATTATTGCAAGGTGTGTGCCCTTAGTCTCCTTGTGTTGTGTAGTGTATCTCTCAAGTTTGTGACATGGCTTAACCACCACCTATACATTCTATAAGTCTAGTGGTTGTATCAAGCATTGAAAGGTCAAGCTTTTGGTGAAATGAGAATCAAACTTGTAACATGCACTTTGTGATGCTAATACATAAGGTTGTTTTTAAAATAGCATTGGTTTGAATATCATGAAGAAAATGAGAAATGAAGGAAGGGGACTAAGAAACATGGAAAAGGAAAGAGAGAGTCCACTCAACCAATTTTGAGGCCAAAATATGAAGACCTTAGATATGGTAAGGGAGAGAGAAATGATGTTGCAAGTGTTGCAGGTTCAAATAAATTGTCTCAAAGAACATAATGTATGAATTATTTTCATTATCCAAGGGAAGGACATAAAGAGTATATTGTTCAATTTTTAGGTTGAAGTATCATTGTGAAATTTCATGTTGGCATAGAGACTATAGTGGATAATCTATGAAAATTTGTTTACAGATTGATACTGTTGATTTATTGATCAATTGGAGAAAGGTAAAAAACATGGTGAAAAGGATGCACAAACTTGAGTGTTTGCATGGAAAAAAGAATAATGGTAAAATGAAGGTTGCATGTTTGACTGAAGTAGTCGATAGTCATTAATTATGATTGACAAATTAAAGTGTCAAAATTCTTCTCTATGTTAGAGAAATGATGAGAAGACTAAGCCTTATAATCTATCATGCTTAGGAAGTAGAAGATTACTCTGAACATGATGAAAAAATTAGTTACAGTAATGACAATGTATTTAAGATAGACACAGACACAATATTTTTCCAAAAAATATTTATTGCAAGAAATTTGAAGCTTTTCAAACATACATGTCATTCAGAAACCTTAGTTTATATGAAAACCTATAAAGATAATCAAATAATGTGAATTCATGGTGTTCATTAACTCACTAACAAAATATTTCCTTTAAAAATTTTAGACATCATGTACTTTAGAATTATAAAATTAAATAAATTACATAGAAACTATAGACATGAGGAATGCCATCAAACAAATGGTAGCGAGTTGGTTAGAATATTCATTCAATTGCTTGCTATACATTTAAGCTTTTCATACCAAGTCAAACCAGTAGAAACCTTATGTGACACATATCCACAATTAAGTCTACAATTTCTACGAATCACCTTTTTACAATCACTCTAGATTTATTAATGTTGCTAAGGAATATGAATAGAAAATGAGGTAAAATGCGAACACAAGAACCATTAAAGTATATAATTAGTCCCATTTAATAGAAAGAGATTTTATAGATTTTACATTAAATTATATTCTTGCCTCCAATTGTTTGCAGTGTAAATTATTATTAATTTATTTGCAGTAAAAGTATATAAATTTTGATTTTTACTGGCTCTTGTCTAAACCAATACACACATGCTTGAACGCTATACCTATTCAAAGAAATAAAAATATACGTATTGGCTTGTAAAAGTCAAAGAACATTTTCTACTATTTAGAGCTATGATACAAACACTTGTCACAACTGCGACTTAAAAGCTTAGTATATAATCAAATAATAAATTCTAAATAATGCATGCATTTAATTGTTTCAGGTAGAAGAATAAATGGTCTACTACTAATTTAATATATAATGAAAAAATAAATGATGTTCAAAATTTATAATATTTTTATGAAAATGTAAGGAATATATTTGTTAAAGTGTCTCTTTTGAGACTCATAATTGATTTAAATTTCTATATTTTGTTTTGAATAAATCAATTTTTTTTCTTTTATGAAGTAGACTTATTCTATAAATAATATGGACCAATGTTATTATTTTATATTTTTAAATTAAATTAGTTGTGAGAATGTAGAAAACATGTCAAACCAAATACATAATAACAATTAAATTAACTTATCCCAAATGAACTAGAGAAATTCCTTTATTTCTAATACACTAAATTCATTTTTCTATTGACACAAATGGGCAAAATTAATTAAATTATTCTAAATAACTAGATCCATTCCAAATAAACTTTATCAATCCTTGTATTTAAAATCTACTTGCACTAAATTACTTGTGCACATATTAGAACCATTTTGAAACTAAATTAAATCATTCCAAACAATTAGGAATTATTACAAAAAATTCCAACTTATATTATATTGTTTAAATCAATATATTTATTATCAATTCAATGGGTATGTAAAATCATCTCTATGGAAAATGTTAGATAGGGAAAACATGAAATGATTCCCTATAGGAAATAGAATAGAGATACATGATACCTTATCTAAGTTGAGACAATCTTAATTATAATAGATTGTAAAACACAAGCACATAATATTAATAATGAAGTAATATTTTAGGCACTCTTACTAGACTAGAAGATTTGTAAATGAAAATTTATTATAATGCTTCATAAAGATGGTGATTCTATTATCACTATTTTAGCATTTTAAATTATATTGTAATATAATTTATTGCTTACATAGGCCCCATTTTAGCATATGTGGCCTCTTGCACATATTTCTACCTATTACTCTTCAATTTTGTGCACATTTCTAGCATCTTTGTACAAAATTATTCTTCTAGTCTAAATTTGAGTCCCTCTTGTGGATTCAAGGGAAACTAGGTGGGTCAAAGGTGACCCTCAAAGTCACCCCTGACCTTGAGAATTAGCCAAAAATTTAAATCGAATAATGGTTACTTAGGTTTAGAAGGATTCCTAAATTTGTGTCTATACCCTTTGAGTTTTTCGCTTTGAAATGCTTAGGAGAAGTATATAAACAAGGCTATCCCTATCATTTTGAGAATTCATGCATTGGATTCTAATCAAGAAAGTAGTCAAAAAATTCAAGTATCAAGCCATTCAAGGAGAAATTCCTTACAATAATTCAAGTAGTTTCATACTATCATATTCTTCATTGTGGCAAGCTTCAATAACCTCCATGAAAGGATGTCCTTTTAGGATTCATGCTATTACATCAACACTTGTGATAACATTAAAAGATAATCAAATCATCAAGATATAAGACCTCTTGTCTCTTAGATCTAGCCTCTACTACATATCAAAATGCTTCCCTTTAAAGTACATTTTATTTTGATTTTATGGTTGTTTGTGAAACAAAGGTTTGACTTTGGAAAAACCCTTCTTACAATTCTTTTCCCCCTTTTTTCCCCATACACAAGAATAAGTGGTTCCCGTGCAGTAGGATCTATAGAAAGGTCAAATCAAGAGATTTAGCTTGTAGGTCATGTTTTTCAAAAAGTACTTGATAAAATTTGATCTTAACGCACCCTTATCTATTGAATCACCCCTATCTTCTTGTTTTGGGCTGAAATTTGGTTTATAGGTCAACTACTATCTCTAACTCCCATATCTTATCTTGAAATTAGTCTTTCAATCCTATACATGCGTAAAACCATATTTTCTCTCCATATTTATACATGCATAAAACCATA
This sequence comes from Chamaecyparis obtusa, assembly GCA_027943335.1. NCBI lineage: Eukaryota > Viridiplantae > Streptophyta > Pinopsida > Cupressales > Cupressaceae > Chamaecyparis > Chamaecyparis obtusa. The sequence goes on from BSBK01008575.1 coordinate 163,234, forward strand.
AGACCTTAATAGATTTTATTCCTAAATTACATTTGCATAGTCAGTCCCTACATAGCAAAGGATCATTGTGTCCACTTGCTTATTTATTCCTTTTAAGGCCTAGTGGATCATCTTCCTTCCTATGTAAGTAGCGAGATCTAGGCCTAAGCTTCCTAATTTGTTTGCACATTCTAGTGAACCCTATTTTACACCTAACATATTGGTAAAGCAAGATCTTTACATCTTAAATTTGAAATTGATGTATTTAATTTACCTATATTTTCATCTTACTATTGACACATTTTATGCACTTAGAGAGATCTATTTGATACTTGCATTACATTTTCTGATTTAAATGGTACAAAATAATAAAAATATAAAAATATTTCTTTTCATGCATTTTTACCTATGTTTAGATCAGTCCATTTATGCTTTGTTTCATTAGATTATCTTATTTCATTAAAAAAAAGGTCATATATCTATTAACAATATTTTACCACCTATGATGAGTCATTTTGTACCTATGGCTTTGATTATGACATGCTAATGAAGACTATCAATAATATCTCCTGCAAGGTTACTTTGGTACAAGATGCGGCTCTTAGGCTACAAGAATTTAAGATGTATGCCAATCCCCTTTATGATCCTTATAATAATTTATGTCCCAAGGATTCTCTCCCTCGCGAATATATATTGGTGCAATAAGATATTTTAAACACTTCACTTAATGATCTTACTTAGGATGAAACATTGATGAATGATGTTGGTTCTTCTCTTACCATGTGTACCTCCCCATGAGAGAAACATGGTGAAAGAGGATGATAGTGTAGAATAGGTTGATATGATTATTAATTCCATTAAGGACACTTAACCTTATATTCATTTCAATAACCTTCCCTCTAGAGATGAGGCATTGATGAGTGATGTTTATTTATTTGCTAAAGCCTATCCTATTCATGAACATACTTTGTAAAAAGATGATAATATATTCCCTCCATATTACAAATGAAACCTTGTGATCTAATCAGCTCAATACTATTCATGTATTGGGAAATGAAAAGTTTAAAGTATTTCTCCACATTCATCATGATTATCCTCAACCGAAAAACAAATCAATGATTATGGTAAAATGTTCTATGGAACTTGATACCCTTCTCTTTGGCGCACGCTTCTACTATGATTGTAGGAGAGTTACTCAGGGCTTCAGCGGCTCCTTTTCCCTTTTGTCAGGCTCCCTACCTAGTTCCCTCAGCCTTTGTTGGGGATCCTTTCTTGATTCTACTTGTTTACATCTCCTTGGAAGCCAAAGCGGGAGTGAGCACTGATGCTAGGGTTTCTCTTGGAGATGGCGTGGCAGAGATAGACATCTGCATTACTAAAGCATGGGCCTGCCTTGCTTTTGGTTGGGTGAAGTAGCACAAAGTCCTCTGTTAACAATAAAATTCAATTACTAGATAAAACACAGATTTGAAACCTTCAATATTCTTCATTCCTCATTGACCCTCTCTACAATTCACTCCAAACTCTTAAGTAACCAAAAAACTAGAAAAATAAGAAATTCAAAAATTACATTTTTGGCAATTTTTTCCAACAGGTGTTTTTTGCCATTTTTGGTAATTTTAAAAACAACTCAAAAGAAGCTGATTTTTTTCTGTGAAACTTCGTAAAACTAAAATAAGATGAACTGTCAACTAACCTTCGAAATTGGAAATAAGATTTTGAAGTTATTTAAAAAAACATTGTTTCTAAAAAAGTAAAAAAACTCTACTAAAATCTTAAAAAGCCACTAAAGGCTCCTGCATCATTCTCTTCTGGTTGAAAGAACACAGCTCTTGCAAGTTATTTTTGAATGCGTGCTTCTTTTCTAGATCTAATCCTTCCCATTATACCAGATATTTATTGTATTGAGCCAAAGAAGAGAAAATTGAAGCGGAACTTGTCTTCAGTACAAGACTATACAAATGAATTGTACAAGGTATCCATGCACATAGAGCATCAAGAAAATAATGAGCAGATGGCTACTAGATATATGAATGGCCTAAAATTTTCCATCCAGAATGAATTGAGCATGCATCATGTCAACAGTATGGAGGAAGCCTACCAGCTAGCCCTAAAGGCTGAAGAAAAGCAAAATAGGCAATATATCCAAAGGAATAGAGGTGGTTGAAGGGGTACCTCAACTCCATTTTGGGGAGGTTCTAATAATGGCTGGGGAGATTCTTTTCAAGGGTTTGAAAAAAATATAGACACCAGGCAAGATCCTCCAAATCAAGAAAGAGGAAGGGGGTTCCAGAGAAGACGAGGCTACGGAGGTGGAAGAGGATGGGAAAACTAGAGAAGGCCTTTCACTTGTTTTAGGTGTGGAGAAGGACACAAAGCCTTTGAATGCTCAAATTATAACATGCCAGAAAGAAATCAAGGAGGACAATCTAGAGTGAACTTGGTTCAACTAAAATTCACAGAAGCAGGAACAAAACAAGAAATCTGAAAATTACCTTTTTTGGTAGTTTTTTCCAACAGGTGTTTTTTGCCATTTTTGGTAATTTTTAAAACAACTCGAAAAAAGATGATTTTTTTTTTTTTTTTTTCTGTGAAACTTCCTAAAACTAAAATAAGATGAGCTGTCAACTAACCTTCGAAATTGGAAATAAGATTTTGAAGTTATTTAAAAAGAACATTTTTTCTAAAAAAGTAAAAAAACTACTAAAATCTTAAAAAGCCACTAAAGGCTCCTGCATCAGCCTTTAGTGGCTTTTTAAGATTTTAGTAGTTTTTTTACTTTTTTAGAAAAAATGTTTTTTAAAATAACTTCAAAATCTTATTTCCAATTTCGAAGGTTAGTTGACAGCTCATCTTATTTTAGTTTTAGGAAGTTTCACAGAAAAAAAATTAGCTTTTTTCGAGATGTTTTAAAAATTACCAAAAATGGCAAAAAAAACATGTTGGAAAAAATTGCCAAAAAAGGTAATTTTTGGATTTCTTGTTTTTTTCTAGTTTTTTGGTTACTTAAGAGTTTGGAGTGAATTGTAGAGAGGGTCAGTGACGAATGAAGAATATTGAAGGTTTCAAATCTGTGTTTTATCTAATAATTGAATTTTATTTTTAACAGAGGACTTTGTGCTACATCATTTGGTATCAGAGCCCAAAAGGTCTAGGAAAGAGAATCTAGTGTTTGTGTTTATGCAAGTTGAAGAGAGAATTTAGTTTCCAAAAGACTAGGTAGAGAAGAGAAAAAGACCTAGGTGAGGCAAAGGCAAAGTGGAAGCAAGGTTAAATGGACTTTCTTGAAGAGATGGATTTGTTGAAGAGGTGCTTGCAGAGTGAGGTTTCACTAAAGAGGAAACAAGAAAAACAAGAAATCCAAAAATTACCTTTTTTGGTAGTTTTTTCCAACAGGTGTTTTTTTGGCATTTTTGGTAATTTTTTAAACAACTTGAAAAAAGCTGATTTTTTTCTATGAAACTTCCTAAAACTAAAATAAGATGAACTATCAACTAACCTTCGAAATTGGAAATTAGATTTTGAAGTTATTTAAAAAAGCATTTTTTCTAAAAATGTAAAAAAACTACTAAAATCTTAAAAAGCCACTAAAGGCTCCTACATCACTAGGGCTGTGCTAGGAGTCCCTAGTCTTGTTTGCAAGCCTCTGCAGAGATCATGGGGGAGCTATTTAGGGTTTCATGGACTTGTAACCAGGCTCCCTTAGCTTTTGTTGAGGCTCTTCTCTTGTGCGGACTGGCCTCAAGGGCTAGAAGCAGATTTGTGAAGGAAAATCTCTCCCTTCTTGGTAGAGCTACAAGATCCCATGGCTACTAGAGGTTCAATGATGTGTTAAGGAAAAATCTGATGGGTTGGACTCAGCTTGGTATGGCTTAGATCTTTTCTTTTCTTATGAGTCTGTGACCCTAGTCTTGTCTTCTCCCCAATTTCTAGAAGCTGATTTTTTCTGGGAGAATGATTTGCTGCCCTGCCTGCCTTCAATAGTAGGGCACAACCTCATAAGAGATGGGCTTTCATTTTGTAGCAGTCTTGTGAATTATTTTATGAAGCTTGAGGGACATATGTGCTCTAATGAACCTTCTTTCGAGGCGGTAACTGTTGGGTTGATGTCTGCTTGGGCTGATAGCACCTACTTCTCTCTTGTAAAGTATGAGACCCTCTTGTTTGTTTCTCCCCTGGTTCTAAAAGCTCCTTCTTTCTGGGAGAAATGTCTGATCTTGCCTTTGTTGGGGGATAATTTTTTGGGCTGGATTCTTTTGTGCAATACTCCTATTGAGGTGGAGTATACCCCTATTGAGGTGGGGTCTGTTTAGGTGGTTATTTGGTGGTGGATTCTCTGTCTTCTCCTGCTCCCTTCACCCTCGAATCCTTTTGAGGTGGATGTCACACATCCTATGGAGGTGGTTTCTGTCGGCTGGATGAAGTGCCCTCGTGGGAGAACAAGGCCTTCTCTCCCTTATAACTACTTGACTTCTAGCAAGATCCGGTTGTGCAAAGGTCATTCTCTCTCAGAGGACCAATTGGATATGGGACTTAGATACAACCTTGTGGCTGTGGGCATGGATCTGGTAGATTATTCTGGTTATGGGAGCCATGATAAAACCCATACTATTGGTTTAGGGAACCAGAAAACCCTAGTTTGTTGTAAAGCTTAGGCTTTAGGTTAGGTGCAGCTAGAGCTCCATAGTCTTTTCTTTTTGTAGCTACTATTGTATTGCTGGTATGGGATTGCTAGTAGTTCTACTAGCAATCTATGTTGGGGGGTTCTATAAAGCCAATTTATTTGTTCCTCAGCTCTCACTCCTTGGTCGGTGCTAATATTTCCTATTTTTTGTACAGGTTTATGGTTCCCTCCAAAAGCTAACTATATATGGTTTTGGGGCCCATTCAAAACCTATTTTACCTAATCAAAAACATGATGTACCCCTCTTTATAAGTTCAAATTGATTTCATTCCATCATGATCACTATCCTAGTCAATGCTAATTCAATAAGACATACTTTAGTTGAAAAAGGTTCAACTATTAATGTGTGTAGTATTGTGATGTTGCAAAGACTCAACATAGATACTTCTCCTATTCAACCTAGTTCTATTACTATTTGTGGCTTTCATAGTATTGATAAAATTTCTTGTGGAACCATCACATTTATTATTCAAATAGAATTTATCATTTTATCCATGTTTATCCATGTCATGCCCAATAGTCTCACATACAACCTTCTTCTAGGTATATATTGGCTTTATGCTATGCATGGTGTCCCTTCTACTCTTCATTAAAAATTAAAGTTTATCTATGAAAATATTTTGTATAAAGGTTGATACCTAAGAGGCTCATGCCTAAATAAGGGAAGTCAAGAAATTTCAAAGGAGTGGGAAAGCTTGTTCCCTTTGTGTAATACTGTTCTAACTGTAATATGTCCTTGTTGTAGTTTGGAGTTTAGGAATGACTTAGGATCCTCTATGATTATTTTTTTTTTGATGTAAGTATGAGTCTACACTGGGTGTTGATATTAAGATACTTGTTTTCTCTATTTTATAATCTAGGATAGGGTGATGATAATCATATAAATTCTTTCAGGTATATTAATTTTAGTTACTTCCATCATATGTATTCATATCTAATTATGTGTTAATGATAGTTCAGGACCTTGATGTTATATGTTAGGATGGTTACCTCATACATCTATGTGATTCATATATGTCTTCTCTTCTCGATGACTATGATTACTTATAGATAAACAAGTTTCAATGATTAGAGATCTTAAGATTGGTTTTGGTACTTAGATATTAACATTTCGATTGATAGTATAAATACTATTCATGTCCTCATTACTTATTAATAATAGGATTTCAAGATCTCCTAAATAATTAATTTTTTGGACTAACCCATGACCATATTAATATTTATGTATTCATTAATTTCAAATATGATTATATTCTAACCATTACTCTATTTACCTTACTTATGATGTTCCTGATACATTTTCGATACTAACATGTGTGTTTTTTCATGTATATGATCTACCTATATGACTAGGATGAACTCATAGTAACTCACCTAGTGAGATCTACATGATGTCTCAATTGTTGTAATTATTTACACTAACATATATATATATATATATATATATATATATATATATATATATATATATATATATATATATATAATATATATATATATATATATATATATATATATATATATATATATATATATATATTGATGGAATATGGATGAAGTGACTGAGAGGGGGGGTGAATCAGTCAACCATAAAACACTTTTCCTATTATTTCTTTCCAGATCCCTTAGGATATCTTAATGAATATTATCTATTTAACACTCGGTAAATAGATTGCAGTAACTTGTAGATGCAGAGAGTATTAGTAAAATTATTTTTTAGATATTCATCACCACTTGTATATGATTAAGATAACTATTAAGAACACAAGAGACATAGGATTTAATGTGAAAACCCAATATGGGAAAAACCACCAATGTATCTAGATACTGATTTTCACTTTTTCTGAAGTGATGCCTAGTTAGAAGCCAACCCAGTAAAGGTTACAAAACACACTGTTAAGTGTGACCTTGTTAGAGGATTTAATCACCCTGCTAGGAGTGGCCTGGTAAGAGGTCTTGAGAACAATTCAATGGAATTGTAACCTTGTTAGAGGATTTACAATATGGTTGTTAAACCAACTCGGTTAAGAGATTTAGAATTCACTGTTACAATGATAAAAAGGTAACAATAAAAATGACCTGTATAATAATGCAACTGCCTTGC